>PVKM010002559.1:0-63891 GCA_004027735.1 Carollia perspicillata | reverse complement strand
CTGACGCTGGTTCCCAGGTGGGAGGGCCCACGCACACTCCGGGACCCCGCGGGTCTCCCCGGCGACCTCTCCTGTGAGGCTGGGAGCCTCTCCCGGCACCTTTCCAATAGGTGCCTTTAGGCTTTATTTCCCGTCGCTGGGGCCCTGGGCTGTGCGGTCCGTCTCACTGCCCAGTCTTGCCTAGTTTATCTGCACGCGACTATGTGTCCACAGTTGGCTAACTGCCCTGTGTGCCTTGCGTGCTCTGCTCGTCTCCTCCCGTCTCCTCCCTGCGTCTGGGGTCTGCAAGCTCTGCGCCACCTACGCCGCCCGGCGCGCCCGAGCCTGGCAGCCACCTCGTTTTTTTTCCTGCTGCTTTATCTCTCCGTCGCCTGCGGACTCCGCCCCTCTTACCGGTTGGGTTGAATGTCGGAGGACTTCCGAATTTCAATTTTCTGTGTTCTGGTTGTGTTATTGTTTATAAATATTTGTTGTCCTTAATCTTGGTTGTGAGAGGAGGCACAGTGCTTCCACCTACGCCTCCATCTTGGCCGGAAGCCCCCTTATTGTTATTATTACTACATATACACAGTCCTTTCCTTAGCTTGTAGTTGAGTTTAGCATTTTTCCAGGAAAGATTATAAAGAAGCACAACAAAGAAAATTCACAAGATATTTCATTTGACTGAGTATGTATTCATTTATTCAGCTGATACTGATTCAAGACCTAGTGTACGAAAGACATTGTTTACCACACATTTGGCAAGTTACCTAACCTTTTTGACTGTTTCCTATGAAAGCACTAATAACTGCTTTGCAGTGAAGTTATAAAGATTGAAGGGCAGTGAAGTTATAAAGATTTATGGAGCACCTCCAGGCATACAGGAGGTGCTCCATACATGTCTTTACATTGTTTTCCCTAATGGTATGGAACAATGACTAAGATGTTGTCCCTACTATGAAAACTTCCTTTCTCTTTTGCCTTTTTTCCTCCACTTCCTCCAACTGCCTTAACCATGTGATTTCCCCCCAGCTTTGTATTGTATTTCATCGCATTGCATAGATAGCAATATATTGTATTATACCGTACTGTACTGATTTTCTCCCTGCTTTTGTACGATTGTGTTCTCTTGTGTAAACTATTCAGTAGTTGAATTGCCAAGTTTAAGTAGTGATATAATCAAGAAACGGTATTCTACAGATATGGCTGAATTTAATAGACTTTGTTCACTCACCTTCCTGAAGCTCATTTAAAAAATTCTTCCAAAAATACATAAGCTTCTACTTTCATCAGTCTGTCCCTACAAAGACAGTCACAGTAACATTAATAAACACTCATTGAATCTTCACTAAAGTAGTTAATCCCCCTAAAGTCACCTCACAATTAGGCATAGCAAAAGAAAAAATGGGTGAAATTGAAGAAACAGAACTATAAACTTCAAAATAAAACTGATAAAAAAATTAACATAGTAACCTTACACACCTCTATATCTATATGTGAAGCATCTAAGGAGGGATGAGCAGAAAATTTTTTTTGAAATATTAATGGCTGAAATTTTTCCAAACATGATGAAAACTATAAAACCACAGATGCAAGGGCTCCTTAGTCCAAGGTGGCGACATAGGATGCTCCTAAACTCACTGCCCAAAGACACACTGAATCTACATCTACAAACAGAGTAATTCCCTCTGAAAGAAATACAGAACGTAGCTGAGTGACACCTATAGATGAGGCAAATGAGAAAATACATCAAATGGGTAAGGAAAGAATTGAAACAACTTTGACCATAAACCCCACCCCAACACAGCAACATACAATCAGGAGGGAATTAAAAAATCTCAGCTTCCCCCTGAGAAGGGAAATGTTTGAACCTAACCATCTGGTTCCCCAACATTTAAGACTTCTACCTGAGGGAAGGGCGTCCAAAACACTTAGCTCTGAAAGCCAATAGGATTGCTGTCCATGAGACCCACAAGGCTACAGCAAACAAAAAAGCAGTTGTTAACTGGTAGAAACATTCACTGCAGCTATCTCCCCACTGCAGAGGCGGCAAACAAAAAATGCCCACCTCCCAGTTTTCCCTGAATGAGGTCTATTTGCACACTTTTTAAAAAATGCTGCCTGAGGGTCACAATTCTAATTCAACACTCTTAGGAGCCAACTGCAATTCTTCCTGGAGACCAGGGAAACCGGCAGACACCTCCCTACCTTCTCTCTCCTCAAGTTGCTCCCAGGAAGGAGTTAATATACACATCTGTACAACAGCTTCTGTGCTGCTACCCAAGGGGCAGGTCCCCAGATCTGGCTCTGATAACCAATGAGCTTCCATTCACTAGTCCCATGGGACTACAGCAAACAAAGAAGCAGTTCCTAAACCAGCTATATCTTCAGGGCAGGAAGAAACCCTCATCTCCCCAGTCTTGAAAAGGTGTCTATTTGCATACTTTAAAAGATACTGCCCGATCAGGTTTCTGATGTAGCAGGCATCCAGGGGCTAACTGCAATCTTCCCTAGAGACCAGGAGACCAGGGGACTCTGCAGACACCCCTGATCTTCGCCTTCCAGCCTGCTCCAAGTTACAGTGTCTCCCAGGAAAGACTTTTCAGTTTGATGTAGTCCCACTTGTTTATTTTTCCTTTTGTTGCCTTGGCTTTGTGTGTCATAACTAAAAAGTCATTGCCAAGACCAGTGTCAAGGAAGCAAGGCACTCTTAAACAACCAATAGGTCAAAAAATCATAAGGGAATTTAGAAATTATCTGTAGACAAAAACAAAATGCCAACATCAAAACTCATGGATGCAGTGAAAGCAGTAATAAGAGGGAAGGTTATAGTGGTAAACATATTTAAAAAGAACAAATATCAAAAACCTAAACCTACACCTCGAGGAACTAGAAAAAGAAGAATAAACTGAACCCTAAGTTGGCAGGCAGAAAAACATAATAAAGATTACAGTAGAAATAACTAAAATAGAGAATAGAGAATAATAGAAAAAAAACAATGGAACCCTTATCTAGTTTTTTGAATAGACTTACAAAATTGACAAACCCTCAGCTAAGAAAATAGGAAAGAAGACTCAGATAAAATTAGAATTGAAAGGAGGGAGTTTACAACTGATGTCACAGATATATACATGATTATAAGAAACTATTATGAACAATTATATGCCAAAAAATTAGATAACCTGGAAGAAATGGACAAATTCCAAAAACATGTAACCCACAAACACTGAATCATGAAGAAATAAATTTGAAAAGAACTATAACTAGTAAGAAGATTGAAGCTGTAATTAAAAAGCTCCCACCAAAAAAGCCCAGGACCAGATGGCTTCACTGGAGAATTGTACCAAACACTTGAAATATTAACGCCAGTCCTCAAAATTTTTTAAGAATTGAAGAGGAGGGAGCACTCCCCAACTCATTCTATGAGATAAACATTATCTTGATACCAAAACCAGATGAAGACATAAGAAAGCAATATACCAATATTCCTGATTGATACTGATATAAAAATCCTAAACAAAATACCAGCAAACTGAATTCAACAGCACATTGTGAGGATTACAATTGACCATGACCAAGCGGGATTTATACTTGAAATACAAGAGTCATTCAATATGCAGAAATCAATCAATGTAATAAACTACATTAACAAAATCAAGGTGACTTCTGGCCATAATGGAGGCCTAGGTAGGTACATGTTGCTTCCTCACACAACCAAAAGAAGGACAACAATGAAACAAACAAACAAACAAACAAAAACCAGAACTGCCAGAAAATTGAACTGTATGGAAGTCCAACAGCCAAGGAGTTAAAGAAACATTCATCCAGACTGGTAGGAAGGGCAGAGACAGGCAGCTGGGGTGGAGAGGACTTGCAGCAAGGCTGTGGCAGGCAGCCCCACATTTGTGTGCAGATAAGCCAGAAGGAACAACTGGGGAGCAAGACACACTATGCAACCCAGGGTTCCAGTGCAGGGAAAGAAAGCCTCAAACCTCTGTCTGTAAAAAACTGTGGGGGTTATGGTGATGGGAGAAACTCCCAGCCTCACAGGATAGTTCACTGGAGAGACCCACAGGGTCCAAGAACAGACAAAAATACATGCACCCAGGAATCAGCACCAGAAGGGCCCAAGTTGCTTGTGGGTAGCAGGGGAAGTGACTGAAAGCAGGCTGAGAGCTGAACAAGTGGCATTGTTCCCTCTCGGACCCCTCCCCCACATATAGCACCATAACACAGCAAAGTGGGTTGCCCCACCCTGGCAAATATCCAAGGCTCAGCCCCTTACAATGTAGCAGCTGCACTAAGACAAAATATTATGGCCCTAATGAAAGAACAGATCAAAGCTCTAAAAATAGAACTAAGTGATGAATAGATAGCCAATCTATCAGATGCAGTGTTCAAAACACTGGTAATCAGGATGCTCACAGAAATGGTTGAACATAGTCCCCAAACTGAGAAAAAAGTGAGGCTATGAAAAGTGAAATAAAGAAAAATGTACAGGGAACCAAGAGTGACAGGAAGGAAACTGGGTCTCAAATCTAAGATTTGGAGCAGAAGGAAGAAATAAACATTCAACTGGAACAGAATGAAGAAACAAAAATTCAAAAAAAAAAAAAAATGAAGACAGGCTTAGGAACCTCTGGAACAACTTTAAACATTCCAACATCTGAATCATAGGGGTGCCAGAAGGAGAAGAGGAAAAGCAAGAAATTGAAAACTTATTTGAAAAAATAATGAAGGAGAACTTGCCCAATCTGGCAAAGGAAATAGACTTCCAGGAAGTGGACAAAGCTCAGAGAGTCCCAAAGAAGTTGGACCCAACGAAGCACACACCAAGGCACATCATAATTACATTACCCAAGATTAAAGAGAGAATCTTAAAAGCATCAAGAGAAAAGAAGACAGTTGCCTACAAAGGAGTTCCCATTAGACTCTCAGCTGATTTCTCACAAGAAAACTTGAAGGCAAGAAGAAGCTGAGAAGAAGTATCCCAAGACATGAAAGGCAAAAATCTACATCCAAGATTACTCTATCCAGCAAAGCTATCATTTAGAATGGAAGGGCAGATAAACTGCTTCCCAGATAAGGTCAAGTTAAAGGAGTTCATCATCACCAAGCCCTTATTATATGAAATGTTAAAAGGACTTATCTAAGAAAAAGAGGATCAAAACTATGAACAGTAAAATGACAACAAACTCATAACTATCAACAACTGAACCTAAAAAACAAAAACAAACTAAGCAAACAACTAGAACAGGAACAGAATCATAGATATGAAGATCATTTGGAGGATTGTCAGTGGGGAGGGAGAGGGAGGAAGAATGGGGGTAAAAACAGGGAATAAGAATATAACTGGTAGGTACAAAATAGACAGGGGGAGGTTAAAAACAGTACAGGAAATGGAGAAGCCAAAGAACTTATATTTATAACCCAGAGATATGAACTAAGGTGGGGGGAATGCTAGAGGGCTGTGGTGTGCACGGCAGAAGGGAATAAAGGTGGGAAAAATGGGACAACTGTAATAGCATAATCAATAAAATATATATTTAAAACAGAGAGTTATGGCTAATAAGCCAAAGAAGAAAGAAAATGGAATAAATATTCAATTAGTCAAAAAAATGCTAAACAAAAAAAGGAAAAGCGAATGTAGAATAGATGGAACAAACAGCAAGATGATAGATTTAAATCCCAGAATATAAAAATCATATTAAATATAAGTGTTCTAAACACCTCTTTCATTAAAAGCCAGAAATTGTCAATTTATATAAAAAACAAAATTCAATTATATACTGCCTATGGGAAGCCTGCACTACATATAATGACATAAGTAGGTTAAAAATAAAAGGATGGGAAAAGCTATCTCATATTAACACTAATCAAAAGAAAGTTATTGGACTGGCTGTATTAATATTATCATTAATATTAAATGACATAATAAGTAAACTGCAATGCAAAAGATATTACTAAGGATGAAGAAGGTTATTTCATAATGATACAGGAATCAATTTATCCTAAATGTTTATTCATATAATAATGGAGCTTTAAAATACATGAAGAGCACATAGAGCTGAAAGGAGAAATACAGAAATTCCCATAATAGTTGGTGATTTCATTAACCTTCTCTCAGTAAGTGATAGAAGTTGACAGAAATTCAGGAAGGATAAATAAGTTTTAAACAATGCTATCAACCAACTTATGCTATCTAATTGATGTTTTAAAACACTCAATACAACAGAAGCAGCATATATATTCTTTTCAGTCACATATGAAACATTTACCAAGATGCACCAGAATCTGTGTATAAATATCAATATATTTAAAAGGATTCAAATCACACAAATATATTCTCTGATCCCAATGAAGTTTAATTATAAATCAATAATAGAAAGGCATCAGAAAAATTGAAACTATTAGGAAACTAACACAGTTTTAAATAACCCACAAGTCAAAGAAAAGAGCAAGAGAAATCAGAAAGTATTTTCGACTGAATTAAAATAATAAACAGCATTTCAAAATCAGTGGGATATACAAAGCATAGTACAGATTAGTACTATGAATTGGAAGGGAAGTCACAGTACTAAAACCCATTTTCCCCCATATTGGGGGAAATCTCACTTCAATGACCTCAGTTTCCTAATTTAAAAAATTAAAAAATGAAGAGCAACTTAAATCCCAGGTAAGAATAAGAAAGGACGCCCTGGCTGGTGTAGCTCAGTGGATTGAGCGCGTGGGCTGTGAACCAAAGGGTTGTGGTTCAATTCCCAGCCAGGGCACATACATGGGTTGCAGGCCGGGTCCCCAGTGGGGGCCATGTGAGAGGCAACTACACATTGATGTTTCTCTCCCTCTCTTTCTCCTTCTCTTCCCCTCTCTCTAAAAATAAAATATTTTAAAAAAGAATAAGAAAGGAGAAAATATAGATCAGAGCTTAAAACAATCATATTGAAAACAGGAAAAAATCAGTGAAATTAAAAAATGGTTATTTGAGATAAAAAAATGATGAACCGTCAGATTGAGCAGACCTAAAAACAGAGAAGACAAAAATAACTGATACTAAAAAAAGAGAGATGTGATCTCACTACAGATTCTACACATTTTAAAGAACAAGGCTATATTATAAACAATTTAGGCCAATAAATTTGAGAACTTAGATGAAATGGACATTTCATCCTGTCTTGTAAAGAACATTGATTTTTAAAATAAAATCTCAATGCACTAAGTTGCTTCCAGAATGTCATGCTATAGATTCTGTATAACATGAACATTAATTCAAAATTAGCTTCACACCATTAAATATGAAATTGGAACAAGAGCATAAAACAGAACATTAGGGATCAAAGTGTTCTCTTACACACACATTATAGTTTGTATCTTAATAAGCTGGTTTTCCCAAACTTTCTCTGCAGTTACATTTGAAACTGTCCAATTGGAGTTTATGCTGACTTTCTACCTTGGAAGCTAAAGACCTGTTTTTATGTCTGCTTCATTGACTAGGGAATGTTTGACATCCGATAAATCCTTCTCAGCCAAGCAGTTTTGGGGGCTCTTCTCATCCTGCTCACTTCACTTTGTGAAGTTTTCCCCTTTATATAGAATACCACGTCTTCTTTAATAAAGACCGATTATTTTCAAAGCAACTTTAGTAAGCACTTTTATTGGATGCTCACACATTCACGAAATAATTGATAAGAATGTTATTTCCCCTCTTATTTTATAGATGAAAAAGAGGCTGCTAGGATGAGAACTGAGACATCTGCAGAGGCTTAGTCCGGAACTTTTATTTTCAATTGTCCTGACTGATGGAGCCACCAGGCTTCCAGGCTCTCTAAATAAACAAACAGTTTTTCCTTAGCCACATTCACCCAATCCTGCTTTTTTATAACCACTGCTAGGCAGGGCTCCAGGGATTCTGCAGAAAAACAAGCTCCTTCTCTTGAGGTGCTGACAATAAATTAGATCGCAACATGGCACAGGGAGCTAAAGATCTGACGGAAAAGGAAGAAAATCGATGGAGCAAAGGATCTCCTTTTCTGACTTTAAAGATTTGATTTATTTTTACAGAGAGGAGAAAGAGAGGGAGAGAAACATTAATGTGTGATTGCCTCTAGTGTGCTCCCTACTGGGGACCTGGTCTGCAGGTACCCTGACTGGGAATTGAAATGGTGACTCTGGTTTGCAGGCCAGCACTAAACCCACTAAGCCACACCAGCGAGGGGGGCCTTTTTTGACTTGAAAAATTTATTTTATTTTTCCATAATCATTTATCCCTAGTACCCATCATATGCGAAGGGCTGTGCTGTTTTCCTAAACCCTATGTGCATTTCAAGGCAGGCTCTATCAGCCAGGAAATTAACGTGTCCAAGACAGGTTTTCAGTGAAAACGGCACTGCTCGTAGTTTAACTTTCACCTGGAAATTTCAGTCTACAAGCTCTATCCAGGGAACCCGAGTTAGGTTGAACACTCTCCGCATTAACCCAAGTCTCGCAGATCACCAGCCCAGCACCTCCCCCGGCTGGAAGCCCCTCAAAAGGAAGTCGCTCTTGCAAGCAACCTACGTCCTGGAAGCCCAATCAGCAACCGAAGCCACGCACCACCGAAGCCACGCACCGCCGCCGGGCCGAATCACGTGCCCTTCAAACATGGCTGCGCACAGGGAAGTTGAGTAAAGATTGCAGTGTGCTTTGGTGGCTGAGGAACCCTGGAGGAAGCGCGAACTTCTGGGAGGAAAGCATAAGGCACGGACCTTCTGGGGAAAGAGTGCAGTAAGTGCCTGGGTATCTGAAGCACAGCACGGGAAAGAGATTCTGGGACTGGGTCGGAAGAGGAGAAGAGTCCGCCCTATAGCCCTGAGCGTCTCATTTTCCGCCTTGAAAGAAGAGACCTTATATTTAAAGCCAATAGAAAAATTTTAAAAACCTTGCACTTGAATTTAACCCCTGGTTTACTGCCAATTTAGTGGGTAGCTTGGGCCTAATTTCATATTCAGAGGCCCAATTTTTTTCTCATTGCCTGCCTCGGAGCTGTTCTGAGTGACGTGAGATAGCGAATTCAAATACTAAATTATTTGTAGAATTTAAAGGTGGTGTTGTCTTTGAGAGGGGTTTACTGTTAACAATGGGGACAAAATGACCTATTGTGGGTTGCCAGGTCAGAACGTTTACCAAATTAAGGATGGCTTTTAATAGCCACACGGCAGAAATGGGTAGTTCACAGAACTCAAAACCTTATCCATATACAGAGCATAGAACAGAAAGAAAACAAATAGCATTAGGCCGGATTTTCTGGGGCAGTAATTTCCTTCATTTCAGACATATAAACGAACACTTTATATGTACTGAATTCGATTGTGTATCTCTCAACCCTCCCCTACCTCCCAACCCCAACACAGGTAAAGCGGTTCAAAGCTTCTGTAGGGTAGGGATTGTCTATTATGTTATTGTAACCAAAGCCCTCCAAAAAAAATTGAGTCCAGGAGACCTAAATTGCTAAGTCCGCATTGTACTTACTAGGTTAATTTAAGTCTTGACTATACGAATTATTTCAAAATATATTTGAAATATATTTCGAATTATATATGAAATGTTGAGTGCCCTCATTTTCCAAATGATCTAATATATTTAACAGGTACCCAATAAATATTTGTTGAATTACTCATTGTTGTAAATTAATCTTGTAGCAAATGGACCAAGAAAATGGTTCACTAATTTCATAAAATTATGTTGTCCTTTGCTGTTATCTCTGAACTTCGGCTTTACTTAATTCTGCTACCTTGAAGTATTGTTTAATAAGCTAAATCTTAAGGGAAAAACCATTGCCATACTCTGGCATTCACCCCAGCTAGTGCATGGATCAACAAACTACTGGCTTGTCGGCCAGAGGAAGCCTATAGTTTCTGTATGGTCAGCCAGCTAAGAAAGATTTTTACATTTTTAAAAAGTTATTTTAAAAAAGTATTAGACAAAGACCATAAGTGACCTGCCAAGCCTAAAATACAGTACTGTTTTGTGTAGGAAAAAACTTGCTGATTTCTACTGTAGTATATACCTAGAAGTGAAATTGTTGGGTATGTGTGTCTTCTAACTACTATGTAATACCAAATTCCTTTCTGGAGAGGTTGTACCCAAATTGGATACAATTTATGCTCCCACCTGCAACGCGAATTACCCCACAATCTTGCTAGTAATTGAAATGGTCAGGTTATGTTTTGTTTTTAGCTAATGTAGGTACACATACTGGTATCACTATGGTTTTAATTTCTACTTCCTTGATTATGAAGATAAGCGTATTTTCACGTTTAATGGTTCTTTGGCTTTCCTTTCAGTGATGTGCTTGTTCAAACTTTTTGTCAATTTTCCTTTTGGATTGCTTGCCCTTTTCTTGTTGTTTCTACTTATTTACATATTCTGGGTACTAATTACTTGTGTCAATTATGTTAAAAACATTTCTGCACTAACTTAGCTTTCTGGTGTCTACTGAACACAAGTTCTTAATGAGTTATTAGTTTTAGTTTCATGTCTTTTGGTGCTGTTTGCAAGTTAAGTATTTTTAAGGGTTATAAAGATACTTCTGTATTTCCTAGAAGCTTTATCTGCTGCTTTTCATGTTTTGATTTCTGTCTTTCTTAGAATTGATTTTCTTGTGTGTGGGGGAAGGGTATAGTGAAGGCAAATTATGAATTCCATCTATAGCTAATTCTTTTGAAATTATTAATGGTCTTCAGAAGCCTTTTTATAAGCCCCTTTGTTGTCTTTTTTCTATTGATAAACATTATTAAAAATGTCATTTTTAATTTTGTAAGATTCAAGATGGAAAATCATGAACCAGTTGATACTGTCAAGGAAAAACAAATTTTTTATATCATAACCAGAAAAATCAATCAACTTCCAGAAGCAGAAAGGTAAGATTCTGTCTTAATTTAAAAGTATCTTTTACCAAATATATTTTCATGGATTATCTGATACTTATTTGGTTTCAGTGCCTTGGAAAAAACCAAGGCCCACCAAGATTAACCACTTAGTTTCAAGTCAAGGCTAGAATTCTTATCTTTGGGCATATCTAATTATATGATTGTTCTCATTTTTTGCATTTGGCTTAGAGTATAGTTAAATGTATATTTGTGTACTCATCTAAATATCAAAACTTCAAAATAGCTTTTGTCTTCATTTCTATTATTATAATAGCAGCCTAAATAATGCCATTTAACACACACAGCTAGAAAAAAAATCTCAGAGAACAGGACTGTGGTTAAAAGATCTTTTAAGAGATTATTAAATAGAAAAAGGCTATGCAGGAAACGTACTGATCTGTGACACTGAGTGAACTATAGTCCACTTTCACAAAAATGTTTTTTAGATCTAGGCAAGAATGCCTCTCTGGTTAATTTAAACTGAAAATATGAGACAAAAAAGGATGAAAAGAAGTCAGCCTGGGGAGAAAGAAGGAAGTTTCTCAGGAAGAGGGAATGGCATATGCCTAGGCCACAGGGTAAGTTTGTCATATTTGAGGAACCAGTGTAACTGAAGTACAAGGGAATTGGGCATAAGGTTGAAGGAACAGGAAGAGTTTTAAGCAGGGAATGATGTGATCCAGCTAACATTTCTAAAGTACATTCCAGTACTTTTTGGGAAGTAGATTTGAGGTAGAAAAGGAAAACCAATAGGAAGATGCATAGTAATCCTGTTAAGTGGTGATGGTAGGGTGGTAGCAGTTGAGATAAAATAGGATGGGTTTGGAGTAATTTCATTGCCACTTCTTAAATTTGTCTTATATTTTACGTGTTTAGTTCATCTGCCTAGTTATTTTGTGTATGTTTTGATAAAATGTCATGTATTTCTAGTTGTATAGGCACTTTTTTTGAAAATTGATGGGCAAAGGGTCTACTAGATAACTTGGTACTTACTGAATCGTTAACTAAAAAATAGGACTTAAAGCCATACTAAATTAAAATATGGTTGGGAGACAGCAAATTTTGCTATTCCAATTCCAGTTGCATTTCTTGTTTATTATATTTTACAGTAATATATCAATATATAAATTATAATATTAATCGTAAAATATGTGGGCAAATTACCGCTCAGCATTTGTTCCTCTGACTAAAATAGAGATGATATATATTGCTCAGAATTGTTATAAAGATAAAATAACTTACTTGAGAGGAAGTGTTCAAATTTCCAGGTCTTTCACATTTATGTTTTCTGTTACTTGGTAGGTTCTTCTCTAGGCTCTTAACAATCTTTAAAAATTATTTTATGTAAGTTACTAGACTCTCTCCTACTGCCATTACAATTTTAATAGACTTGTTGTATTTCAAGATTTCATGACTTTAATCTTTTTTTTTAATCTTTTAATAAACTGAAAACAGTGAAGGTAGAAGGTAGTCTGTTGTGCCTTCAGCAGCAAGTCTGCTGCCTATAGTAACATGATTGAATGACAAGCAACATAATGCCTGCAAAGTGAAAGGTTAAGAAAAGTAATACCTCATACAATGTAGGAAGCTATATTAGGAATTCCTAGAAACACTGTCTTAAGATGAGTGTTAACCATAGAAGTCAGAGAGGATACTGTGTGGCTAATCTGGCTGAGTAGTGAGAAATTTAAAAGGCGACACCTATTTGTAGATGGCAAGGCAGGGTAGTCTAGTTAAGCGGTAAGCTGAAGAGTTGGAATTGAAGTACTTTCAATATCCAACAATAATTTTTGGTATTTTTTCCAAAACTAAAGAATGCTCAAAACATGTGTTTTAAACTCATACATACCTTAGCTTAAAAACCACCCTATCTCAAAATATCATTTTACTCTTATTTCAGTGGGCTGTTGTAAGGTACCTGGTGTAGAGTATCCCTTAAATATTACTACTCTTCCAGCCCCTCAATCATAACTCTAATGCTTTGTGGAAGAATGAAAGGAAACAACTCCACCTCTTTAAATGCCTTGTGTCAGGTGCCATTGAAACCAAAAGGAACTTCTTTGTATTCATTGTCTTGAACTTGGTTTATAGTGGGGAACACCTCAAAATGTGTTGTGCTAAAGAGGTAGGTATTGGGTATTGTGGGAGCCCAAAGGAGAGACATCCAAATCAGACTCTTCAGAAACTCCTCCCTGTTTTATATAGAATTATCCTTTGCAGAATCACAAAGATATTTAGCAAAATCTAAATTTATCACTGTATCCTTAATTGTTACCAAATTCAAAAGCCTTTCAAATAAAAATCTGTATGTATAACATAATAAGGTTTTGGTTTTATGAAGCTGTAAGGGATGATATTCCTAAAGTTCCGGTAAGTTCTCTAACATATGCCAGAATTGTTGAAGAGTTTTAACACAGAACCAAAGAAAACATTACTATTTTTTTTCACCCATTCAGGAATCTACTTGAACATGGATCAACATATATTGGACTTAATGCTGCTCTTTGTGGCCTAATAGCAAACAGTCTTTTTCGGCGCGTCCTAAATGTGACACAGGCTCGTATAGCTGCTGGTTTACCAATGGCAGTGATCCCATTTTTGACAGCAGAAGTATCTTATAAGAGTTTTGTGAGTTTACCATTGAATACAGGTAAATTCTATTTCACTACTAACAAACTTTGCTTTGGTATATACTATTTGTACTCTGCATTAAATTTTTTTGAAGATTTTATTTATTTATCTTTAAAGGGGAAGGGAAGGAGAGAGGGGGAGAAACATCAGTGTATGGTTGCCTCTCACGTGCCCCATACTGGGAACTGGCCTGCAACCCAGGCATGTGCCCCGACTGGGAATTGAACCACAACCCTTTGGTTCACAAGTCTGCACTCAATCCACTGAGCTACACCAGCCAGGGCTCTGCATTAATTCTTAAAATGGCAATTCATATTAGTATGGTCTACCAAACAAGTGGTATGTACTCAGCAGTTATAAATACTTTGCTTTATCTAACTTATCTTTCCCATGGTGCTTAAAATAAAAAATTTTTGGAAACTCAGTTTTTAAAAAAAATTTAAGAGAATTCCTTAAAGGGAAAAATATGACTTTTATATAGTGAATCTCTCAAAGCACTTAATATACATACAAGAATTAACAAATATATGGAGACTTGATTTCCTTTTGACGGTTTACCATGTGCTGAGTTCTTTGAGTATAGTTCACCAAGAGTAAGTTTTTGATTAATGATTTGAAATAAAAGTATTACTATAAGTGGTGGTGGGGAGGGAGGCAGTCCATTTAACTTCTCTTCTGCTCAGTGCTGCTCTAAATTTGTTTAAATTGTATGAGTATTTTGCTTGAGTCCCCATAATCAGTGTGGAGAAACTTCTGATCCAAGGAAATGTGCTGCCCAATGAATTATACTTAACTGAGGGAAAAAAATAAGATATTATACTAATTTGGAAGTGAACAAAGAATTTCATAAAAGTCACTATATAATGTAAAATTATAAAATGGAAGTATTAAAAAAAATTCCATGGGTTAAAAAAGTTTCTATCTTAAAATGAATGGAATAACACAAACTGAGATTATATTCATTTGAGTTCAGAATAAGGGAATTTTTTTGGAGATGGTTATTAATCAGTTCCTCCTAATTATTTTAGGTTATGTGTACACATAATTATCTCTTTTAACATGCCTTGCAGAATTGCATTTGCTGTATTACTGCCTGAAAACTGAGGCTCTGTGATATGTAAGGGGAACTTGCATTTTTTAAATTATGTTTGCTGGACTGTCATGACCTTCATCTCCAGAACAAATTTATTTCCTAGGTGATTTGAATTGTGAAACCTGCACCGTAACACGAAGTGGATTGGTGGGACTTGTTTTTGGTGGTCTGTATCCTGTTTTCTTGGCTATACCTGTGAATGGTGGCCTAGCTGCCAGGTAGGATTCTTTGTTTTTTCTCTTAATCATTGAAAAGTTATAGTAATATATAAAGGATTACTTAGAAAATGTACAGTTTAAAACAAAAAACATTCTCTCAGGCAATGTTAACTTTTGATTTGGAAGAGTTAAGACTTGTTTTTTTTTGAGTAATCAGCTATTCTCAATAATTTGCAAACAGTTCTAGAAATATTTCACACTGTAGTCTTGGGTGTGTAGTTCAGGTTCTTAACCATGATTTACAGTTTAGGTTAATTTACAACTTAGAAAGCTGCTAATACCATTTCTAGCATTAAAACTATGTTATATACACATTGTTCTTAAGAATTTAAGCACTTCCACGAAAGGAAAATTCCATCAGAAAATGTCTAGGTATACACCTACTCCAAAATAACTGTTATTCCCCAATAAACTTTTGTATGGAGTAGTCCATGCTTTGTGAGCCTCCAGGAGCAAACTGGAAAAAGGGGAAAACAAAACACAACACAACAACAAAAGAACCAACCCAAAAGGCCAGTTTTAGGAGTAATAATAGCATTGCCTTAATCTTTACCTAAACTAGTTAAGATTTCTGTGATTAATATATATATATATATATATTGTTGTATATCAGTTTGCCACTTGACACAACAATCTTTTCCAGCAAACTGTTCTCAATGTTTTCTTACAGGTATGCCTCAGCCCTGCTACCAGAGAAAGGAAACATCTTAACCTACTGGATCAGAATTTCTAAGCCTATCTTTAGAAAGATGTTATTTCCTATTTTGCTCCAGACTGGATTTTCAGCATACCTTGGTTCTAGACAATATCAATTACTTATAAAGGCTCTTCAGTTACCTGAACCTGGCCTAGAAATTCAGTGATTGTTAAGCAAATATGTACAAGAAAATAAAATGTAAAAATAACCTGTTATATAAACATGGATTTGTAATTTATCACATGACATACAACTCTTGAGACCTACGAAAGGCAAACAAAGGCTGAATACCAATAAAGGCTATACACTTAAAAACAACAGCAAAACTTCTCTAGTTTGCTTCATTGCACTTGCTCTATTCCTTTATACTAGGCAGTTTGCTCTAACACAGACAAAAAATAAACAAAGTAGTTTACAATGAAGACCTCATAAAGAATCCAAACAGGAATGAAAATGGAGGTGGGGGGGCAGTAGTATCAGAACAGCAAATGTTATTAATGTTTCATTTTCCATAGGTGGTATTGATACATAGAATCTTAGAACATACTTTATCAACCTGCCTCACAGAGGGATCAATTCCAGTATACAGGTAATTCAGGTTCAACTTCAGCTCTTCTAGTGATATAGTTACATATTTTAAAAGTCACCTTATTTATAGCCTTGGAAAGCTATATTCCTGGAGGATTGAGGCCAATTCTGTCTTGGAAGTTTCCATCTAGTGTGGAACAGTTTTTGGACTCATAGACTCCAGCCTTTCTTTTTAACTGTGATGCTAATCAAGTTACCTAGCCTCTCTGGCCCTCGATGCTCATCATTAACCTCATTCAAGATTGGTATTACATAACACGTAATTTGCCTAACAGTGACAGTATCAAGCACTCACATGGTAGCCATATTCTATTGCTCCTGGTTTTGTTTTTGGAAATATCCTCATCTTTCCTCATTTCCTAAGATACAGCAATTCAATTTTAGACTTGACCTATTGTGTTCCCCTTCCTAAGACTTTGATCTCAGTTCTTTGAACCATTTTCTTTTGTGACAGCATCTAAATCAGTTCTTTCCAACAACTTTCTGTGGTAGTGTATATCTGATTGACATTGTTAGCTATTGGCCATTGAGCACCTGAAATAATGACTAATGCAACTCAGCAACTTAATTGTACATTTTAATTAAATTTTTAGCCACATGTGGCTAAAGGCTACAGTATTGGACAGCACCTATCTAGACACACTTTCCTTATGAAACAAGTCAGCTGTACCAAACAAATTACTAAATGATATCACAGATCATATTCACAAGCATCTTAACTATTCCTTCCAAATATAATGACATAACTGTTAAGGAATCTTATGCTACTTAAAATCATATGAAAGGAGAACACAGCCTGTCATCTAGGAAAGGCACCCTGGTGAAATAGGATTTCTCCAGTGCAGCCAAAGATTAAAATTTAAGTAAAATTAAAAAATATATTTAATTTTTCAGAAAGCAAAGATTTGTTCTTTCAGCAGGTACTTAAAATGTATTATTCCCTACCAAACTTATACAAGAAATGATGCCAATTAAAAACAAACTATTGTTTTATAATGGATATTCTCTGGATTACCCCTGGCTGGTGTGGCTCAGTGGACTGAGCGCTGGCCTAAGAACCAAAGGTTCAATGGTTCAATTCCCCAACTGGGTTGCCGGCCACATCTCCAGCAAGGGGCATGTGAGAGGCAACCACACAGTGATGTCTCTCTCCCTCTTTCTCCCCACCTTCCTTCTCTCTAAAAACAAATAAAATCTTCGGAAAAAATTTTGAAAGGAAAGTTTCCTATTTTACAAGCTAAAATACCGAGCTACAGCTCTGACCCCAAATTATACATTGTGTCTGCATTCTGTCACTTTTATTTAAATCACAGTTCTACTTGTCACCCTGAGGGGTTTGGGGGACAATAAATTAAAAGTAATTCCTGACTTCAAAAATAGGAAACCCAAATTATTAATTTTAAAGCCCACTGATGTTAATTAGTGCTGTTTCCTTACATATCCTTAAACACTTGCAGTGTTTACTCCCTAACATACCATTTTATAAATGAATACAAGAATTTACAATGGTTTCAGTATTTCTCTCTAGTATGTCCTTTACATAGTATATTTCTTAAATCATCTTTTCAATTTAAATGGGCAACAAGCAAAAGAGCATGTTATTTTTATTTTTTTGAAGATTTTATTTATCTTTAGAGGGGAAGGGAAGGAAAGAGGCAGAGAAACATCAATGTACGGTTGCCTCTTGTGCGTCCCCTGCTGGGACCTGGCCTGCAACCTAAGCATGTGCCCTGACTGGGAATCAAACTATGATCCTTTGGTTCACAGGCCCACGCTCAATCCACTGAACTACGCCAACCAGGGCAAAAGAGCATGTTATTTTAAATCTGTTGCTATACATCTATCTTACTGAAATTTTTGGTCAGGGGGCAGATACATATGAATCTGCATTATAATTTAAGGAAATAGTCATTTGTAGCAAATACCTAAAGAACACTGCCTCAGGAAAATAGTTTTTAGTGTTTCAGTTCAGTGACAGTAAGCAAACTATTTAAATCTTATACAATTTACTTATAGTTCTTTGGCTTTAAGTAGAAAAGATTCATATATTATTTTTAAATGAATATAATTTGCAAACCCCAACACTAACAGCCAGAAGTGGGGAGGGAGTGAGTCTAGGAAATTAAACGCAGTGGGTAAATAGGAAAGATACATACACAATTTGGAGACACATTCTAAATAAAGTTGGCCCACTAATAACATTCAAATCTGTGCATATTAGCACAACTACACAAATGTTCAAACACCATTAGCAACCAGATTTTTAAATTAACCCGAAACTGAGCAAAATATTCTCATCAAAACAAGTAACTTTGGATCAACAAGATTTTAAAATATTACTAAAGTCTGTTCTGAATTGGCTTTTTAAAAAGTGTGGTAAATACCTGAGTAACAAATCCTGAACGTACAAATTGGGGAAAGGTAAAAAACTAGGAATTAAAACACTACTGTCAGTAACCAAAGCAATGAGAAAAGTAAGTTAGTGAGCAACTTTCTATTAACCTATATCTAAAAAATATAATATTTCTCTAACATCACAATTTATGATCCTAATTGTAATTTACTTTCTGAATAAAATTTACAGTATCTCCAGTTTAGGTTTTCTGCACTTCAAAACTGGAATGACTATTTGCAGTCTAGGCTAGAGCTCAGTCTGGTATTAAAAGACAATAGGGAGTAACCAGACAGACTACTGTGGTATTCAAGTTCAAATATATAAAATATACTGTGCTGGTCAAACAAAACACTACAAGTTTCTAATGAAAGCCCTCCCTCATTTTGATTCCTGGCTTAGGTGGCAACTACGGGGAAGAAGAAATCAGCACAATAAAATATAAAAATAAAAACATTTGGGAGGGTCTCAAAACCTTGTTTTGAAAGTGAGTCTGAGGAAAAAAATCTAAAAACTTCAAAATCTTGTCCTACCTAGTTATCAGGTTGTTTATATCTTAAAAACCTGACCAAGTTAATAAGACCTTTAAACCTTCAAAATGATGAACTTGGTAATCACATTATTTTAAGAGATAATTACTCATTATCTATGAATTACCCACTTTGTGTTCCATCAAAGTGGTATAGTTGCCAAATAGTGTTGATGTCTAACCACTGGTTGTGGAATTACAACCATCTGTACTGTTTGTACTGTAAAAGCACCTATCCAGTCACGTAAGTATAAGCCACTGGGAATGCTCTTTGCTGCCAGGTATCACAGACACTGAATACACTTAGAATACAAGACGCTGAATAGATTTAATAAGGTTTTATGCAATACCATACAATAACCAAACTGTAGTTATGACTATGGAGAGAAAAGAAATGAGAGCCTCTGTCCTACCCTCTCCCACTTCTATCACCTGCATACTTCCCAAATGTAAGATAGCACAGCTTAATCTAGACCAGGTGAAAGAATGTATTAACACAATCCAACAAAAATGAAATAAAACAATCCAGAGTTTTGAGTGTTTTTTCACACTGTAATAAACTGGAAAAATGTTTCGATTAAGTAAAACCACCATATTCCATGAAAAAAGCCACTCCCATCATCCAGAATACTAAAGCCTTTACATAACACTAGAGAAATTTTAATTTTTGTAAAACAGTAGAAACTAGTATACCATTCATTAAAAATCTCAAAATATTCAAAAGTATCGAGTACTCAGAGAAAGCTCAATAAGCCAAAACCTCAGAATCCACACATCCTGGTATTACTCTGAATTGCAATTAACTACCCACATAGTTAATCATAAATCAACTTTTTCAAAGATATACAGACAATGCATCTATTTAAAAAGGTTACTCTTTATAGTTAAGGACTGTACATCAACTTTCACATTCTACTTGGCAAGATCTATCTGTACTTCAGATTATTTCTCATGTTCCAGGAAATAAATACAAACTCATGATATGCCTGTGATCACTGATGGCCTGTTTATGCAATTCCACTCTACTAAATATAATTCCATAGAATGTGCTCTTGATAATGTAAAGAACCTAATAATAACTCCTTGATGAAATACTATAATTCTCTTCTCCAATGGATACAAGTTTTTAAAAGGTATATGAAGAACTGAGTATCACTCCTATGAAAGACAAAAAAAAAAGTCTAATTTTGTTCCAAAATTAACTTAGTCTCATGTATTTCTATTAAGTCTTTCAAGGATTCCAGAGAATCTTTTCATATCTCCATTTCTGGAAAGTGAAATCTGGAAAGTGAAACCAGTATAGAAGTAATTTGGGAACTTGAAAATGGCATTCATTTTTTTCAGCAGATGCCAAATTTTTGACCGACATGGCTCCCACAATTACTTTGTTATCATCAGTCCAGTCAGTTAACAGGTTGTAGGAAAAGATTCGTTTTTTGCAGACACTGCTAAGCTGTTTAAAGAGAAGAGAGAGAGATTAATTTAGTGATTATAAAATGTACAAATACTTAAAATATTCTGAACACTTTTTGTCGGCTTATATCAGAAGTGTCACTACATTTTAAGAAACATGGACATTTTAAGTTAAGTCAGGTCAAGGAAGTGCAGAAACAGTAAGTCAATATGATAGAAATAGGAGATCAATATGATGTGTTAGTTCAATTAATGTATGAATTCCTGTCACCATCAGAAGACAAATATTAAAAAGCTGTATCTTTAGTCTAGTTTTTTATCATTTTGCCATAGAGACAAAATTAGGAGAAAAAAAAGTTGCCCAAATACTAAATTGTTTTCATCCATTACAGTAAACAGCCAAACCTGAAAATTTCAAAACAATCCATATATTCCAGAAATCACCTTTATCTATTATTCATCAGAACACGATTTTCTAAAAATAGTAAGACAACACTTTTATATTAATCATAACCTTTTTAATCAACAAGTAACGAATAGGACACTTTTAAGATATTGTTTACTACATATTGAAATAAACAGATCTGTTGTAAATTCAGAAACTCAAAACATTTACAGTAAAATGTGCTTACACATAAATATGACCAAATTTATTTAAAGCCCCTGATAGATAGGTCCTAAATACATGCAATACCATGTAAAAACAAGACCATGAAGTTGATGTAAAAAATGACAAAATCACCGAGTCACCAAAATTAGAAAAAGAAAATGAAATGGAAACTAAGAAAAGACAATTAAAACCTAAGTAACCTAACAAAAGCAGCTTTAAAAATAGGTGAAACTAATCTCCACTTTCAAAAGTTCTTAATCAAGTATTTCCAAAAAACTGCCATTTATAAAATGACATTCTACAAATATACACTTGGAATTTCAAAGCATCCCAATTCAGAAAGCTTTTGACTACTGTTTGTTCCCAGCCCAAACTTCAAATAATGCAGGAAAATCATTGGTGTAAGAAGAAAATATTCCAAGGAATCGTATAATTTTTAGAAAAAAAACGCACTTACTGCTTCCAGAACCTTTTAAGACCCACAGTCAGCATTAACAACAATCATTTTTCCTATTCTCATCCATTATTTTTCAGTGTTATATTAGAGATGAAAAAATTGTTTGAGCCCATAACTGAAAGATCAACAAACCTGATTTTATTATGACACCATATTTTTGTCATTGGTACTGCACAAAATTATATACAAAGAAATATATACAAAATGTTCGAGTATTAATTAAATTTCAATTCAAGGCTTCTGTTTCAAAAAGCTACATTTAACATATTCCATAAAGATAGCACAAATTAGTCATTTCAAATAACTTTTCCAACTACTTTTGATATATATAAATATATATTTGTATATATTTATATATATTTAAATATTTATATTTCAGTAGGCACTAAAAATCCATGCATTGTGAGGGGCTTGCTCCTGCACTTAGGTATAAGCAGGTTCATCACTCCAGGTTGTGAGTTTGGCTACTATCCATTCATGCTCAAGTGCAGTAGATGATTTTTACAAAATCTGCTGTGATGCACTAGAAACCAGAGACCAAGTTAGGTCTCAAATAGCATTATCTAGCAACAAAACATTTACAGTTGTGCAAGGACAAGGATTCCATTTTCATAACCAAATAACAACAAAATAGAACATTTTGTGTGTAAGATAACTTACATCTTTGGACTGCTGGAAAATACTTTTTAATTATGAACATTTTAAAGTAAGACAGCAGAAGCCCTGATATTACCTCTTTTTCCTCATTTCTTATACTACCTTTTAAAATAAAGCAGGAAATGTGGCCAGCAGCTGGTCCCGTCTCTTCTGCCCCAACAGCTGTATCCACTTTAGCACAAAGAAAAACAAGGATGCTAAATAGGTATATACTTTATCAAACAGTGATGTTTCACAAAGAATTTCTTAATGCCTCTTACATTAAAGGCCACTGTAACCCAATATATACAATTGGACAATAGATAAGAGTACTTCGAGGGAAGAATGTATCCCATCTTTGGAAAAAGAGTCAATCATGTCATTAAGTAGCCAGACCACTCCATTTCTAAAATTATTTTTAAATAGGACTAATACCTTTTAAATACAGAAAATAAGAAAATAAGATTCTTTGTGAAGCCTCACTTTACATGTTTTCATTCATATTTCACAACCTTCAAAATTTAATCATACATAAATTTAACCTAAAATTTTAATACAACAAAAATAAAGGTGTTCAACAATGTATTCATACTCAGTGACAGGGCATTATCACTAATGCTGGTTCTCAAAGAAACATTCCATTAACCATTCTTATTCCTCTTTCAAGTATCTAACACAGGAGTCTGATATGCATGTTAATTTCCAATTTCTGTAATGGTGAGATATTAAAAGCTATTAATCTGAATATTGTATTTCTGTATCTTCTACTTAAAACTAAAAGGCATTCTTGAATATTTAAGTGTTATTTCGCTGTCACTTCCAGCAAAATAACTATCATTTGTGCATGCCCCAAACATTTATTGTCAACCTCTGAAAAGTTGTTCTAAAACTGGAATTCCAATTTGCACCTCGTACAACTCGGAACTTCCATTCAACTTCACCTGTTTGACTGTCTCCAAACTGTATTTCTATTAGCAGCTTTCAGTGTACAGTTGGAATCGATGTCATCCAAGGCCATGTCCACACTGGGGACAGAAGAGCTAGGTACACGCAAGTCTGAACAAGGGGACACATTAACAGCTATTTCAACCATAAGAAGCATCTTAAATACATTATCGACCAGCACAAGTCTGTTTCCAGGGTGGACAGGGCCCAAATTAGATTCCCCTCCCACGTTCCAAAAAAGAAAAAAATAATAATCACACACACACAAAATTGAGATGTTGCCCATTAAAGTAGACTAAGCAGCAGAGCATGAGCGTTACGTGAAGAGATGGAATCCTTACCAGGTTGTGAGGCGGGAACGACTGTTCTGTAACCCCTACAACGGAGCCTGGCAGGAAGGAAATCACCTAAAAAAGAAACTGTCAGAGAGATTTAATAGTCACATGTTATCATTGGGAGTTGGTTACAGTGTCACATTCATGCTTTAGCTAAACACTTAAAAGATTCAATATTACTTTTTTTTCCTCCTGAAATGTGTCCAGTGAAGATGTCCCACTAAGGTGTTTTACATGGTGTAAGGGAGCTGAAAGGGGTAAACGCGGATAAAGAGCAGATTACTTGACCCTACATTTTAAGAGAAGACGACGCCTTCCGGGCGCACGCCGAGCAGAACTCCACCGACACCTTATCCTTGTCCACATGAAGACACACTCCTCCCGCCGAGTCGTCCTCTTCCAGCAGGTCCTGCTGCTGCTTTCCCACCGGCAACGCGTAGTCGTGGTCACCGGCGGGCGAGTCTCTGAAGAGCGAGGTGGTCAGCCGCAGTCCCACGCCGCTCAGCCGGCTCAGCAAGCGAGCCAGTCCGGTCTCGTTGGCCAAGACGGCCCGTAGGTAGCGACTCTCCTCCTGCAGTGCTTGCACGCGCTTGCCCAGCTCCCGGTTCTCGGCCCGCAGCTCCTGGTTCTCGGCTGCCAAGGCCCGGACTCGACTCTCCAGCCCCATCACGTACTCCTTTTTCTTCAGCCGATTCAGACGGGCAGCAGCCGCCGCCGCCTTCCGAGGACTCTTTGTCGCCGCCTGGGTGTTGTCATTGCCGCCGCTGCCGCCGCCGCCACCTCCTCCAGGGGACTTTCTCCGCCTCTTTTCGCCGCTGCCACTGTCAGCGCCGCTGCTGCAGCCTCCGATACCGTTTAACAGCCTCTGCAGCAGGTCGGAAAAGCGCTGCATCTCTGCAGCCGCAGACTCGTCGTCGTCGTCCCCTCGCCAGAGGCCGCCGCTATCCGAGCCTCCGCCGGACGAGGAGAGGGGCCCGGGCGAGCTGAGCCCGGGTTCCAGGTGCCAGTCCGGTTGCCGGGGGTCCAGCAGATCCGCCAGTTCCAGCCCGGACAGAAAGTCCATGTCCTCCGTCTCCTCCCCGGGGACGCTGACGACCGCCTCCTCCTCCATCTCTGGCGAGGGCGCGCGCACCGCTACGCCGCCGCGGCCCCCCCTCCCGTCCTCCACCTCGCCCTCGTCTCCGCGCGGCTGCTTACTGCCAGGAGAGCCAAAGGCCGCAGTCTCTTCGTCCTCCGCCACTGTCGCCCGGGTCAAGTCCAGGGGCAGAGAGCAGGGGGCGGCCTGCGCAGGGCTGTCGCTGCGGGTTGGGGAGTCGGTGCCGGAGGCCGCCAGCAGTTTGGTCAGGATGTGCCTCATGGAGCCCAGCGGCGGGCCCACGTAGGCCCCAGCCTCTCAGACCGGGCCTCGCGGGCCCCAGAGACCCCAGGCCCCAGCGCGGGTAACCGGTGAGCCGACCAGATGGAAATTGAGGGGAAGGGCCGAGTCGCCTCCCCCTGCACTTGGCTGGCCTACCCTCCGCACCCACGCAGGGGAGGGAAGGAAGATCCAGACAACGAGGCGCCGCGATGACTCGACCGCGCCACCGAGACAACGGCCTAGGCGGAAGTCAGTCGTCTGGACCCAGCCCCTCCCACGGTGTTCCGTGCTCCACCTGGCTCTAGTATCGCGAGAGTTCAGGGAGGTCTGGCGAGGAAATAATTCCAGATCTCCAGTGATGTCATAGTAACAGCCTCAAAACTAACAACAAACCCCGAGTTTCCCAGTCAGGACACATGCCTGGGTTGCGGCCAGTTCCCAGCAGGGGACACATGAGAGGCAACCATGCATTGCCATTTCTCTCCCTCTCTCCTTCCCTTCCCCTCTAAAGACAAATAAATAAAATCTATAAAAAAAACCAGTTTATTGAAAAAGTGATTTACTCTCTCTGCCTTCACTTCTCAACTTTGCATTCTCTTCCACTTGCAATGAAACCACTCTGGCTCAGAAACGACCTTTAAGACACCAACTTCTGAATAAGTTTCAAGTTATCCTGGATTTCTCCAGAATTTAAGACTGGCAACCAGATCCCTCTTGAAATTGCTCCTTTCCCCTTTCGCTATACTACAAGATCTTTTCATTCCAACACTTAGAGTACTAGAAAAAAAGTTGGGGGGGATGTAAATAAATCATTCATATATGGTTTCATTTTCCAACTTTTTCTTATAAAAACTTCCAAACATATAGAATATAGTACAGATTTCACTCCAATTCAACCCAATACCCAAACTCAACAATTCAGCAATTATCGTCTTGCCATATGTGCTTTACCTGCATATAAGTGTTTGTAAAAACATTATTTTTTTCTGAATCGTCCCAAAGTTTCAGACAAGACAAACCACCCCAACATACTTCACTATACCCCCCTAAATATAAGGACATTCTGTTTTATAATCATAACACTATTATCAGGTCTTGAGAAAATTAACAATTATTTGGTAATACTATTAGCAAGGCCTGTTCAAATTTCCTCAGATTTCCTCGGGATAATATTTTATGTGGGTATTTTCTTTTTAGCCAGGATCCAAATAAGAGTCACTACATTTGCTTCCTATGTTCTCAAACTAGATTAGTCCCTTTTACTTTTTAGTTTTTCTTCATATTGGTGTTTTGAAGAGACAAGGTCATTTCTTTGGAAAAATTCGCCACATTTTCAATTTGTTTCTTCATACTGTTATATTTGTTCCTTTAATCCCACAAGGTATTTGGGATTGGAAGCAGGTCACAAATACTTTAGAAACAAAACAATTCAAATTTTTAACAAGCAAGATCAGTGAAAATATAGATGAAATAGGAAGATAAGGATTTCCAAGAGTGAAAATGTAGTTCAGAAAAACATAGACACATTGAGCTAACAATAGACTAAGTTTCCTGGCAGCCCAAACAAAAAAACAGAGGGCGGGGGCACAGAGAGAAGCAAACTTTCCTTTGTTTATTCATGAGTAAAGTAAACAGTATATGAATTCCTTAACCACTTTTCAAGTTCTTAGGTTTTCAACTTCTCTAGGGAATATTGAATAAAGCAGCAATTAACCTCAACAATAACTACTTTTATTTGTGTGGCTGTTTCTTAGAATGACAGAAAGCAAGTTCAATGAAAACTGGACATTCACTGACAGGTCCCAAATATCCAGATCAGTCCCTCGCACAGCTTAGACTTCAATAAATATTTGTCAAATAATTGAATAAAGAACGTCTCCAGTTTTCACTGAAGGCATAGTACTAAAGGCCCATTAATGAAAACAATTCTGCCAAGGGCAAAATGACTATGATCTATAGTATCTAGAAGAATAAATAAATGTCCTCCGTGTCCCTTTTAACCTTCCCACTAGGAAAAGCTTTTGTTAAAGTAGAATACTGAACAGTTCAAAGTGATATACACTCTGACCTGCCTTGAGTTACAGGTGTTGTGTGTGGCTGCTAATCCCATCCCACTGCATTTTCTCCTTAAGAAAAATTCAAAATCATGGATTAATCTATTATATTTTTCCCTAATTGTAAGATTTTGGTTTACATATACATGGTTTAAGAGCCTCTCCAGTTGGACTAAGACAAGTAGAAAACTGAAAGAGAAGGAAATTTTTACAAGGTAGACTCAAAATACAAACAAGCAAGTGAAGCAAGAGTAAACCTCCCAGAAAATAGTTCCTCTATCCCTTTTGCAATTCATCCCTTTTCTTCTCGTTACTCTGCTCACTCTTGATTTATTCCAGCTGTTTTACTTTTCTTTTTCTAGTTATAATGATCATTACAAAAATTCAGAAATGTATTAAAAGTAGACAGATATTACCCACAATGTAACTACCCCAAAATAACTTATTAAAATTTTGGTATGTATATAAAGAGATCTTCCATGTACATACACACATTGTTTTGTTTTATTTCTTTGAATTCTACTGTTTTGGTATGAATATATTGTGGACTTCTTCATGCAACTAAATGTAGACCCACATGCTTGTTTTTGATGACTGTCTAGAATTCCATTTTAGGAACTTTTCAACTTATTCACTGGGAAATCTTGCCCTGACTAAAAATGGCAGCCAAAAAAAGGTAAAAGACACTGGGGAACTGACAAAAAAAAAAAAAAAGACACTAATGCACTATAGGAAGGGCTAGATATGAACTAACATAGGAAGTTCTAGACCAAGCATTTAAATTAGGGTGGGCTGAAGGTCAGAAGGAAAAAGAGCCACAAGGTCTGCGGTGAGAGAGGAGGTCTGATCGGAGAAGATGGTGGCAGAGCTGATGGAGCTGCAGGGACCTGCTCAGCCACCCAGGCTCATGAAAAATGCTTGAAGCTGAACTGTGACCAGGACTGCTGAGTTGCAGACTTCTTCTCTGAAGGACATACAGAGAAGCCACTCTCTTGGGACATGTACTTCCCTGGAGTCCAACATAATCCAGTGTAACACGCCACATATTTTCCTAAACCATTACATGGAGGCTAAGAACAGCGCACCCAAAATCGTATAGAAAAAAGCTGCTGGGAAAGGATGATGACTGTAAAGCCCACAAAGTGCACATTCCCAAAAGGATGGAAATCCGTTTGCTTAACCAACCAATGAACAAATAAAAATATGGGAAACTTCTGGACATGTTTTGGCTTGTAACATTTTGGAAAGCAAGGGAAGTTCTCGGTCTCATGGAAAAAGAGGGCTCTAAGCAGAAGTGCTCACAGCACCTCTGAGGTTGGAGCTGTTCATTAAAACCTGGTTCCTTCAACACTAACTGTTGGGTCATATGCGAAGGCACCAGGTCCCAGGTTGCTCAGTAACAATATTACAAACCACATGATAATGCTGTGCAAATATCTTGGTTCACTTATTCTATAACTTCCTTAGAATAAATTCTTTGTAGTAGAATTTCCAGACAAAATATTTATACATAGACTCTATTACCTATGGAAAGGTTATGTCTCACCAGTGGTGCATGACAGCATTTAGTTCTAGCACATGAATGACAGCGGACTTGTTCTTTTAAAAATGTGCCAATCAAAAACAAAAGTGGCATATTTTCATGTGAATTTGCATTTCTTTGATTATGAGAAGGTTAGCGTTTTTCACATACTGATTGGTTTCTAATGTGAATGACCTTTTCACCTCTTTAGTCCACTTTTCTTTGAGGAGGTAAAAGACGTTTGTCAGGAAAAATGTTTGTCTTTTTCCTTTTTGATATAGGTGAACTTCTGCATTATAAGGAAAACATACCTTTGTCCCATGTATGTTCCAATTTTCGCCCAGTTGATTATTTATTGGGGGACGGAAAGGCTAAAATTGCTTGTTTTGCTATAATTATTAAATAGTCAATCTATCAAATTTTTCTTCCTGGGTTCTGGCTCTAATATTAAGCCTAAAAACTCTTTATTAACCTATATAATACTAATATTTACCTGTATGTTTTAGAACTTCTTTAATTACTTGTATTTATATTTTACTAAGTGTGTTTTTTAACAGCATGTGACAATTTATTTCATTTTCATCCAAATGCAATTTATTCTGGTATAAAATGTGGCATAGGAATATAGTTCTCCAAAACGGGATCTGCCACAATAAAACTACTGAACAATTCACACTTGCTCCTCTTGTTTTTCAACATGTATCCTATATGTCAAATTCTTACATGCAGTTGCATCTATTTCTGCTCTTTTTCTTCTGGTTCATTGATCAGTCTCATCATTCTGGGAGCAAAATCATTCCACTTTTACTGCAGCTTTATAAAATATCTCATAGGACAAGTCCTTTGTTTTACTTTCTCAGAATTTTTATCAGCAGATGACTATTTATTCTTCTAGATAACTTCATAAATTTTTTAAGTTCAAAAAAAGTTGGAATTTTTATAAAAATTGCATTAAGTTTATTAATTTATCCCTCCCAGTTATTTAATGCATAGTTTGTTACTGAACTAGATTATGTCTTGTTTTATATTTTCTACATGGTTATTGTTGCTATGCGGGAAAGCTACTGATCTTTTTTTGTTAAATTTTTAACTGAGTGGCCCATTGAAATTTCTTAATAGTTTTTATTTTCAGCTTATCCATTCAAACTTTCCTGGAGGACAATTATGTCACCTTATTACATATAGGAACAATTTTGCCTCCCTTGCAATACAATAATGAACTAGCACTTCCAGACTGGTGTTAAATAATACTGTTGATAGCCAATTTCCTTGTCTTATTTCTTACTTTAACAGGAATGCCTCTAGTGCCTGGCTATCGATTTGAGATGAATATTTTTATTAGGTTATGCTCAGTTGCAGAAAACCGATACTAATGCAACTATTTTAAGCAGAAAAAGATGGAATACAGAGAATGCATGCTTACAAAGCCGTTGAAAGGATGGGAGGAGTGGGCATTAGGCCGGGTGATCAAGAATTCCAGTCAGTACAATGTGGCCAAACAGGCCTGATAAAAAAATGTTATCTCTGCCCCAGATGGGCAAGTGCTGGCTTCAAGAGTTCAGCTGCTGCCAAAACTCTCAACCCCATATATTATATTGCTGCCTAACAAGTTACCCAAAACCTTGAAACAACAATAAACATTTACTATCTCTCGCAGGTCAGAAATGTATAATTGCCTTGGCTATACGTCTGTCTCCAGAACTCTCCTGAAATTTAGTCAGATTTTGGCTTAGGCTGTAGTCATCTGAAGGCTTGACACAGGCTGGAGGGTCCACTTCCAAGGTGGCTGACAGGTTTGTCCTGCGGGATGCCTCACTTCTCCCTCTGTGTGGGCCTCTCCACAGGCTGTAGTGAGCCTCTACACTACATGGTGGCTGGCTTCCCCTAGAGAGAACGATCCAAGACACCAAGGAAGCAGCAGCAACGTTTTGTATGACCCAGACTCAGAAGTCATAAAAATCAATCAATCATTTCTGTGATATCCTATGAGTCATGAGTCAGACCTTATTCACCGTGGAAGGGGACCACACAAGAATATGGGTACTGGCAGACAAGAATAATTAGGTGCTACCTTGGGGATTGGCTACCATATCCCATAAAACTAGCAAATGTTCACTGGATTGCTATTGCAGAAAAATGTCTCTGAAAATGTGCTTGGCAGCAACAGCCAAAGCAAAGGAAAAGGTCTCCTGCCTCATTTACATCTTCCAAATATAACTGCAGAGGAGTCTGCAAATATAGTTTGCTTCGTTTTAGCTTTTCCATTTCTGTACTACAGAAAAGCACATTTTAACAGAGGGATTAGAATAGATGATGAATACAAATCTATCAAATTCTCCACAAAGACCATGACTGTATGGTACTTCAACGCCAGTACATACATTTATGGATCTTCTATAGCAGAGAGCTGGAGCAGAGATGGTAGGGAATGAAGCTGAATCAGGGTTGGTGCTTTGCTGAGCAGATACAGCAGAATGGCACGAGTGCTACAGGGGACAGAGTGCTCTCTTTAAAAAAAAAAAAACCGTCATAGGTTTAGACTGATATTTGCAATTCAAATTTAATATTCAATGATTTTTACTTTACTTTTTAATATCCTAATTTATACATTGAAAATTTCATCTCTAGAAACATTAACATAATCATTTTTTGCTTTAGCCTCTCTCATTCTCATTATGTATATATATGTATATATACATAATATACACATATAATATAGTTTAAAAATAGTTTTAAGGTGTAATATAGTAGTTTTAAAAGAATGCCAATATAACAACTAACCATAAATCAATGAAATTAGTAAGATTTCTTCGTGATTCTAGTTCTCCTTGGAATATATTATATTAAGGATATTCATCTAAAATGCTGTTTCCTAGAGTCATTTGCATAATTATTTTCTCTATGTGGTTATATCAATGTGAAATTCATACTATGTCTTGGTCTCTTACTCACTGGAAGTTTTTGCTCTCTGATTTTGTCTTCACTCAGTAAGATCTTAGTTAAGGTCTCCCAGTAAGTGACAAGATTTGAATTCAGGCAGTCTGGTACCAATACACGCATTCACTCACAGCATTAATATTTTGACTAGTTCGGTGATCATGGATCTGGGTTTCTAAAGGGCCTAGTAGTAACGTGTTTCAGTGGGGATGAGGTCAGGGGACGATTGAGCCAGATCATAAAGGCTAACACTCTGACTGGGATGAAGGTAAATATGGATGTGAGCAAAGTGAAAATTAATCTGGCCACAGAGTCTTACATTAAAGTCTACTGTGACTACTTATTCTGCATACTGGATGATGTGGCTATTGGGAGAGGCAGCTTTCTTTTTTTCTTTTTGGAATTTAAATACATTTTTAATTTTTATTTTTAATTTATTTTTCTAATTTGCATTCCAAAGGGGTAGGATGGAGGGAGACCGGGATGGCTGGGGTGGGAGGGAGTGGTGGGGGAAAAAGGGAAAGGCAGTTTTCTTACCAGGAGCAGGAAGTGTTGTGAAGGCTTCTGAGTTACTGTGCTCTCGGGCTTTCTTCACCTCTTGGACGATTCTTACACATTCTACAGGCTTTAGCCTGAATGCCACTTCTAGGTAGAGCTTTCCCTGACCTCTCCTACATTATGTCGGAAAACCCTGCTGTGCTCTGCCATGTAATCCCATCTTTCAGCACTTTTCTCACTCACTGGGGTGCAAATTCAGTGAGGATAAGATCTCTGTCTGCTCACGTTGTATCCCAGAATTTAGCAACAGTATGCTCTTATAAATATTTGTTAAATTGATAAGCTATAATACATGAATGAGTTCTTAATTAAAATCAAAAGATCAGAATGGCTTGGTCTGCCCTATCTTTACCAAATTTTGTTTATCTGTTAGGCTGAAACCAAAGGCAACTCCCAAAGTCTAAAAACTTGAAATGAGAAAATAAGCTTTCTAAAATTTAAAATTAGTTCTCACACAAACATGTGAAAATCCATGAGAAAAGTTATACATCTAAATGTCTAAATTTAGAAGAAAAATAGTAATCACTAGAAGGCACTCCTAAGAGTAGAAAAAGATATTGTCATGAGCCATATGTTGTTGAGCATTTGTGAAAGTGGAAGCTTCCAGCTCAATGGCCTGGCCCAGATATGTCAGGCCATATTTAGCTCTACATAAAATAGGTTTTGTCAACTCAATTCTTGGAGAAAGAAAAATGTGTAGGTTTTTTGAGGTCCTCTACTCAGCGCTTACTGAGAAGTTAAGCAGTTATGTGCCAGATTCTTTTATTTTTGTTTTTATTATCTTTTTAAATAAGTAATACATGCATGTGGTTCAAAAGTAAAGTGATATAAAATGGTATATCACTTCTAACACTGAGAAGTTTCCTTTCCACCCCTGTCCCTAACCATGGTAGTCCCCACACCCCTCCACACTACTAATAACCACTTTATTAGTATTTATTTTTCTCAATATGTTTTTATGCAAACAGGAGTAAATATATTCATTTTCTTATTTCCTTCTCTGCCTCTCTACATTTACACAAAAAATAGTATACCACAGATGTTATTTTGCATCTTGTCTTTTTCCCCTGTGTATATCCTGGAGATATTTCTACAGTACTACATAAAGAGCCTCTCTCTCTTTTCTTTCTTATTTCTTCCTTTCTTTTCTTCATTTACAACATATTCCAAGGTATGAAGGGCCCACAGTTTAATCAGTTCTTTACTGATGACATATAGCCTGTTTTCAACTTTTTATTACTACAAACAGTGACATTTTAGACTAGTATGATTGAAGTAGGTTAAAGCATTAAATAGGAACAGTCTGGCAAATAACTGAGTGAGTCCCTTTGTGAAACTGGAGAATGAAGGGGCTGGGGAAGGGGCCACTGTAGTCAGTTAAATGTGCAGTGAATGACCAGGGAGATCTGTCCAAAGGGAACTTTTCTCTTGGACGTTTTCCAAGTGAGATAAACAGAAGGTCTGGAGAGAACAGCATGGAGCAGAGAGGTGCATCTGTACCATTCTAAGCTCTTAAATTTAATAAGATGTTTTTAGTGTTTGGAAAATAACCTCCAGTTTGTCTTTAGGGAGATGGAAAAATGATTAAAACATGCCCATTCTTGGCCACCTCCCAAAATGCCTACAGTTTAGGAGGCCAAGTTAAAAAAAAAAAGGACTCCCAGCCTGATAAGGCCTTGTCAATGTAACTGGTACAACAGACACTGTTGGCAGCCAACCCTGCCTTCGTCAGAGAGCCCCTTCCACTCTGTGGCATAGACTGGCCTTGTTCCCATGCAGGGGTAGATCCTGGCTGGCCCAGGTTAGTCATGGTGGCAACAGTCCCCATGAAGATGCTTGGTTGAGGTGTTTGCATGTGGCCTAATGTTGGCCAATGACAATGGAAGACAAGTCACCTGGAAGGGCAGGGGTAGCTGTGGGAGAGCAGTTAGGGACATGGTCCTTTTCCTTTATTCATGTGCCAAGACGTAGTATCTCAAACGTCTGCCTGGTTCTCTTGGGCTTGCCCAAGTCGGAAGCAGAGAATCATTCCTGTACTGACCCAGCCATAGCGACTCAACAGGTATCTCAGTGAACGAGGGCTGGACAGAAGAGCAAGCCCCTTGGCAGGTACTCCTTCAAACAGTCTTCTTTAAATTATTATTTTGTTTTAATGCAGTGAAGTTGGGGAGAAATAGAGTTTCTGTTACTACTTTGCTTACTAGAAACAAAGTAAATTAATTTTTACTAATTGAAACAGAGCCACTATTATGAGAACATCATGCAGTCAGTTCACTTTTCCTATAGCTCTCATTCCTTTTCTAGCTCTTTTGCATGATTTTTTTAAAATGAGACAAGTTCCTTAGAGGCCCACTGAAGGGCTTACAGTATATTGAATAGGTAACACAAAAGATCACACTCACCAGTCACACAGTGCTACTCACACATTATTTGATGTTAGAATCTCTGTCTGCTGACTTTCATATTAGGGCTACTGATTGTGGAATATTGCAGAAAATTTACTAGGGCTACAGGTTGCTTTATAAAGCAGTTTTGTTGTTTTGTTTTTTAAATTCCCCTTCAAGGGCAGTATTTGGCCACAGTCCATTGACATTTTGCCAATTTGTTTCAGTGATCAGATCATCTTATACATCAGCATACCACAGTAAACTAGTTGCTCATCCTTGAATTTGGCTCCAGGTCACAGACTGACTACAAATTAAGCACTGAGAGCATGGGATACTCTCCCCAAAGTGCTATGAAGCAGGAAAAGACAAGTCCTGCTCGTCTTTGTATAACGGTGGAAGTAGAAAGTAGTTTGTATAACGGTGGAGTGGGGGAGGAGCATGGGTTTGAGAGCCAGAAAGGAGGTCCAGCTACATAAATGGCAGTGCTCAGCAGGATATGAAAATGTAGAGCCCCTCGTCACACAATGATTAAGAATTTCAAGGCAGCAACAGTGGAACATTAAAGCAGGTGGCATACCCATGAAGCCGACTCTGCCAGAGTGGCTTGGGTCCAAACCTCACTCCTGCCAACTCCACAGCTCCCTGGCTTTGGGCAAGTCACCTTCTCAGTCTCACTTTCTTTCATCTGTAAAATAGTGAAAACAGAACCTCCCTGAAGGGGTGATATGAAAGTGACATGAAACGCATTTGATACATCATAGGTTCACACTTCTTTTACTTTCTTAGTCTATGTTGTGAGTTATTTTACTTGTTTTTCTTTCAAGGTATCCTTCTTTGACCCTCTATGCTCATTACCCATTTTTAATATCTTTCAAAAGGGTATTAGAGTAGACATTATGAAAAGCTCCTATCTAATCATTTGTGACCAACAAAGAAGCAGTTTTGTATGGTCCAACCTCTAGCACTCTCTAGCACTGTCCTTAGACCTGGGCAACTGAGATCTTTCCTTCACACCCATGTTTTAGAGGACATGTGCCCCTTACCCCCTACCTTACCCTCCCCCCACCCGCCGTGTTCTTCCAGACCAACGCTTCCCCAACAACGAGGAGTCCCAGGCCAAGTCTTCTACTAGACCACACTTGGGGGGGCAGGACCTAAGATTCCCTTCCCAAATGACCATCAGCCCTCTTCCAGGACCTGCTTGGCCTCTGCCCAGAAGCCTCCTCTTCCTCCTCAAAGGTTGGGCACAAAACTTGGGCTGGAGAGACCACCACCAGAAGGCTGATTGGGACGAGTGGGTGGAGCTTGGACAGGCAGGTGTGGGGTTAGGGAGGGACAGAGGGATGCTGGCAGTATGCACACCAGGCCCCTGGCAGAGCCTCCTGAACCTAGGTGGGAAGGGGAGGGCTGGTTTGTGGCCCTTATTTGTACACTTGTCCCTCCCCATTCACCCTCTGTCCCCCCAATATAAGGGGCCAGCCTGGATTTCAAGACTACATACATATATGATGCCCACAACCTTCTCTTCCAGTTCTATCTGTAGACATGCTTCTCTGCACCTCCTCCCAAATACTTATGATTTCCACAAATATTCTGGACATTTTTTAAACCTCTATGACTTTCTACGTGATGCTATCTCAAACATTTCTCCTTTTTCTCTACCTGGTGAAATTCTACTAGCTATTTAACAATCAGCTTATATATCAACTCCAGTATTAGTGATCTCTGAACATCCTCTCAACCATCCAACCCTTACCCTAAGGCAGAGTTAGCTGCTCTGTGTGTTTGTGTTGGGGGGGTGGGAGGAGCTGGCGTTATCCACTGGGATCTCACAACACCCCCTATGGAAACACACTGTACTGAATGTAACTGCTTTTTTGTCCATAGCCTAGAGTGTGTGGGAGCTCTTCCAGGGTAGAAAATGTACTACTTCATGCTCATTCTCAGTGCCTACCCCTAGAGCATGGCACTCAGTGGACAATCCACAAATCTTTCAGTGTGGTAGTGTCATCAAAATCCCAGCTTCTTTGGTGACTAGGTGGTTTTGGGCAAATTACTAAATCCTGGTTTTCTCTTCTTTGAAATACAAATGAACATAATTACCTTGAATGGCCCTAAAGATTAAGTAAAATGATCTATTTCAAGAGCTTCATCATAATGATAAATAGCATGGTCTCAATAGAGGATAACCATTATAAAGTTAGCCCCTATATTCTGATCCTTGGTAACATGTAAGAGGAAGTAAATAGTCCTTCCAAAGCCAGTGATGTAGTTCCCTAAAATCTGTATTTAATATCTCAATCGTGATAAACTGTGAGAAAATAGGTTTTAAAAGATGCCTGAGGGCCCTGGCTGGTGTAGCTCAGTGGATTGAGTGCGGGCCTGGGAACCAAAGGATCATGGTTCATTCCTAGTCAGGGCACGTGCCTTGGTTGCAGGCCAGTTCCCAGCAGGGGACGCACGAGAGGCAACCATACATTGATGTTTCTTCTCTCCCTGTCTCCTTCCCTTCCCCTCTATAGACAGATAAATAAAATCTTTAAAAAAAAGATGCCTGAGGTAAGATGACGCTTGAAAATTGTTTACTAAATAAGAGGACTAAATGGTAATGGGAAAAATATGATTAAAAATTTACAAAGAAAGGAACTTCCAGTCATAATGGAGGTTAGATAAATACACTTTGCCTCCTCACACAACCAAAAGAAGGACAACAAATTTAAAACCAAAAAATAACCAGAACTGCCAGAAAAATCAAACTGTGCAGAAGTCCAACAACCAAGGAGTTGAAGAAGAAACATTCATCCAGACCAATAGGAGGGGTGAAGGCAGGCAGCCAGGATGGAGAGGACTCAGGGTGGAGAGGACGGGTGGCTGGAGGACTAGGGTGGGCTCGGTAGCAGCTGGTCCTACATTTGCATGTGGCTAAATCAGGAGGAACAACTGGGGAGCAACACACAGCCCTCACAACCCAGGGTTCTACTGTGGGGGAATTAAGCCTCAAAACCTCTGACCGAAAAAACCTGTGGGGGTTCAGGTGGCAGGAGAAACTCCCAACCTCACAGGGGAGTTCATTGGAGAGACCCACAGGGTCCTGGAACGCACATAAACACACCCACCTGGGAATCAGTGCCAGAAACTCCCAATTTGCTTGTGGGTAGCAGAGAAAGTTACTGAAAGCTGGCCAAGTGCTGAGCAAATGGCATTGTTCCCTCTCAGATCCCTCCCCCACATACGCCACCACAATACAGCCACATGTTGGTTGCCCCACCCTGGCAAATACCTAAGACTCTGCCCCTTAGTACATAACAGGCACACAAAGACAAAAAATATGGCCCAAATGAAAGAACAGATCAAAGCTCTAGAAAAAATACAACTAAGCATTGAAGATATAGCCAACCTATCAGAGGCATGGTTCAAAACACTGGTAATCAAGATGCTCACAGAAATAGTTGAGTGTGGTTGCAAGACAGAGAAAAAAGTGAAGGCTATGAAAAGTAAAATAAAGGAAAATATACAGGGAACTAACAGCGAAGGGAAGGAAATCGGACTCAAATCAATAGTTGGGAGCAGAAGGGAGAAATAAACATTCAACGAGAATAGAATGAAGAAACAAGCATTCAAAAAAATGAGGAGAGGCTCAGGAACCTCCAAGACAACTTTAAACATTCCAACAGCTGAATCACAGGGGTGCCAGAAGGAGAGGAATAGCAAGAAATTGGAAACTTATTTGAAAACATAATGAAAGAGAACTTCTCTAATCTGGTGAAGGAAATAAGACTTCCAGGAAATCCAGGAAGCTCAGAGAGTCCCAAAGAAGTTGGACCCAACGAAGCACACACCAAGGCACATCATAATTACATTACCCAAGATTAAAGAGAAGGAGAGAATCTTAAAAGCAGCAAGAGAAAAGGAGACAGTTACTTACAAAGGAGTTCCCATAAGACTCTCAGCTGATTTCTCACACAAAACCTTTCAGGTAAGAAGGAGCTGGAAAGAAGTATTCCAAGACATGAAAGGTTAGGACCTACATCCAAGACTACTTTACCTAGCAAAGCTATCATTTAGAATGGAATGGCAGGTAAATTGCTTCCCAGATAAGGTCAAATTAAAGGAGTTCATCATCACCAAGCCCTTATTATATGAAATGTTAAAAGGACTTTTTAAGAAAAAGATAAAAAATACAAACAGTAAAATAAAAACAAACTCACAACTATCTACAACCGAACCTAAAAAAACAAAAACAAACCAAGCAAACAACTAGAACAGGAACAGATTCACAGAAATAGAGATCACATGGAGGGTTTTCAGTGGGAAGGGGGTGAGGGGAGAATGGGGGAAAAGGTGCAGGGAATAAGAAGCATAAATAGTAGGTACAAAATAGACAGGGGGAGGTTGAGAATAGTATAGGAAATGGAGTAGCCAAAGAACTTATATGTATGACCCATGGACATGAACTAAGGTGGGGGAATAATGGTGGGAGAGAGGTACAGGACAGAGGGGAATAAAGGTAAGAAAAAATGGGACAACTGTAATAGCACAATCAATAAAATATATTTAAAAATTTACAAAAAAAGTAAAAAAGAAAAGAAAAGAAAAGAAAGAGCCCTGGCTGGTGTGGCTCGGTGGATTGAGCACGGGCCTGTGAACCAGAGGATCCAGGTTCGATTCCCAGTCGGGGCACATGCCTGGGTTACAGGCTGGTTCCCAGCGGGGGACACACACAGGAGGCAGCCATACATTGATATTTCTCTCCCTAACCCTTCCCCTCTAAAGATAAATAAATAAAATCTTAAAAAAGCAAACAAAAAAAACAAAGAAGGTACCTAGTGATATTTTTTAATAAATCCAAAGGTAACTCTTGGCACTCCTGACACCAAATGTGTGAGAAACACACTACATTACAATTTGTTTTGAGAGGTATTCTTAATAATGTTTATATATCAACTAAATACAGGGAAATAAGGAAGCATAAAGTGTACTTTTAATAACTACCTCTTTAAGAACTTTATATAAATATATAACTATTTTGTTTTTATAACTACATATTTAGGCATTCCTACAAAAATGCTTAAGTATACATATACACATTCTGTTTAGAAGTTTCAAAAAAGGAAAAAGCTAATTGCAAAATACCCCTCATGCTCATAAAAACAAAACAATCACTGTCAGTTTCTATACGTATCTATTCAGTCTGCTAGGGCTTGTTATCCCAAATTGGGGCCTTCGGTCTATCAGTATAGGGTACACTATTAAATGAAACTGCTGATATTTTTGCCTTCTTGTATCTTTAAATCCTGTTTTTATTAAGGAGAAAAAAGCCAAGAAAATGGAATGTGATCTAAGCTCACAAGAAAAAAATCAAAACTAGTTGATTGCACTTATCCAAATCTTATTGCTAATACAGAAGGACTATAATAAAATTTGCTTAATGGTGTCAATCTGTGTTTTCCAAACTAGTGCAAATAAAATAAAAAGGAAACTGTTGTAAAACTAGTGACATAAGCAATGTTTGGCCTGTTGCAAAATCAGACACTTTCTGCAAGTTGTCCATGCTATTATTATGTTGTTCACTGTTATAGCTTACCATCTCAACTATAGGAGACTGAAAACCTACCTATCTACAAGGGCTCATTATACTAACTTTTTTCACAATAGCACATCTGATTGCACATTTAATATTTACTTAAATCCATAGGAGATGCTAATTTAAAAATCATAGGCCATATGAAAATATCTGAGGTTGAGAATAAACAGTATATTATGAGAGAGGTAGGGATACTGATAGCACACTTAGGAAGATTTCAAAGGCACAGAACACAATCTGGTAAATGACATGTATTCTAAGTGGTATGACTGAAACTTAGCATTAGACTTACAAGTCAACAACAACAATATCATAGTAAAATACTTTTTCTTTGCGGTGCCTTTTGTGCTTAAAAATATTTTTAAAAAATGCAAAACCATTTTTACTCTTGCCATAATGCTAAGGCACAAATATTTGAATTCTACATTAGAGGCCAGAAGAAGCAGAAGCTTCCTTATGGGAAGAGATGGCGGAGTTTGGCATTGAGTTCTCTCTCCTTGCTTAAAAGATCCAGGCTGTGCTTTTTGAAGGCTTCTGACTGCAGCCTGAGCTCGTCGTAGGCTTTCTGGATCCCATCCACCCTGCGCTGAAGTTCCCGGACTCTCAAGTTACTGTCCACAGCCACCGCCTCTTGCTCAAACCGCTCTAGCGCTTGTTTCCTGGCCACATCTGCTGTCTCCAACTTCTCCTCAAGCTGGCGGATCTCTGCTTGCTTGCTCTGAAGTACCTTGCCCCTCTCCATGGACAGCTGCAGCAGCTCCTCTTTCTCCCGAGTGACCATCTGCAGTCTGGCCTGCAGCTCCTGGCTCAGGCTGCTGTGGGCCTGCTCGGCCTTTGCCATCTGCGTCGTGGCCTGCTGGTGCTGCTGCTTGAGGCTCTGCAGCTGGCTGCGCAGCTGCTCCGTCTCCTTGGCGTGGGTGCTTGCCTGCTGGCTCTGCAGCTCCAGCAGCTCCTTCTCTCGGGCCTGTGCCCTGCTGGCCTCCTGGGCACACCTCTCTTTCAGAGCCTGCAGCTCTTCGGCCAGGGCCTTGCTTCGGGCGGTGAGCTGCAGGACTTTGGTCTCCTTGTCCTTCAGAGCTTGGCTGAAGAGGTTGCTGTTCTCCAGCCTTAGCTTCTCATTCTCCTCTCTCAGCTTGATGTTCTGACTCTTGTGTTCGTCCTTGAAGCGGATCATCAACTCATGGTTGGCTGCCAGGGTCATAAAGCGTTCCTCCAGCTTCTGGGCAAGCTCACTCTTGGCCTTTAGCTTTTCGGTCTCCAGCACCCTCTTCTCCTCCAGCTCTGCGTTGAGCAGCTCCAGGACCTGACAGCGCTCCAGAGCCTCATCTGACCTCCGCTTCAGGATGCAGATGAGCTGGGACTGCTCATGGATGCGGGAGCAAAGCCTCGCCTTCTCACTCTTCTCCTCGTCCGACAGTCCCCTGAGGTTTGCCAAGGCTTCCCTCAGACCGTCCAGTTCCTTAAATCCCATCTCCTCTTCCTGGCTTTCCAGTTTTTTGTTTTGCGAATCTAAGTGTTCTTCAGAGGGTGGGGTGTCCATACATCCTGAGAGCCCGCTCATCCTCAGGCACAGGCGCTCTTTTCCACTATCCGCTCACTCCACCGTCTTTCCCCCTCAGATTTCAAAAGCCGCAGTGTTGCTAGGGTCCCCTGGCAACCTCCAGCCTCTGCTTCTTCCAGTAAGGAGCCCTGTGATTGGTGGACAGGCCTCCAGAACGCTTTGAAGTAACAACAGCTGGGAAAGCCTAGAACCAATCCTGTCAGGTTATGCTTACCTTTCTAACCAATCACAGCTCTCAGCTCACAGCCGGGCTCCTGGCCTTCACAGCACAGACTCCGCCCCGCCCCCCTCCCCGCGCCCCATTCAATTTCCAGCCTGCATCCTGGCAGAAAACTCGACTCCACCTAATTTCTGGTAGGACTAAACAAATCAACCTGGCTGTGACTACTCCTCCTTCCTCTCCACCCTTCAGCTCTCATTAGAATAAATTACCGTCTTTGGAAACACAGCTGGCTCCTTAAAAACCTGCAATCTATAAATTCAAAGTAGCAGTGGGACTCTGGGAGCCAGGACCCTGAATGGCTGTGAGTTTGCATCTGTAGTGTGTGGCACAGTTCAGTAAAAGCAAACTCCAATGAATTTTTTCGTTGTTGTTTTCCTTAGCATTGTCCCCGGGTGTGAATAAATACTCTTTATTAGATATTCATCACTCCCTGTTTTTACCCTTACCAAAATAAGGTTTCAGAAGAAAACTTAATGATGTAGATATGATAAACATTAAAACAGGAAAAAATATCCAAATGAGGTTTACCATTCATATAACAAAGTCCATTCCAGATGAATTAAATAGTTAAATGTAAAGAATAGAAATCAAAGTATTAACTGGAAACTAGAAGAAAATGAAGGCAACCATAAAAGTTCTGGGTTAGGAAGGACTTTCTTAGCTTAAACATGTAAAAGATGAGTAAGGAACAGTTTACTTTGACTTTGCTGAACATCTAAAGTTGTGTATAGTTTTAAATACTATGTGACCTCCGAGGTCCTTCCAGTTTCTCCTTCCTTTGGACTTGCTTGACGTTTTACTGCCTATCCCAAACCAACCATTGAAGTTCCCTTAACCAGCCAGCTCTCTGGCCCTGTCTGTAGGTTCCATTTGCCTGGAATGCCTTTGCCTTCCTTGTCCCTTGTTAGTCTCTAGTAGTTTGTTCAGTATTTGACAGTTAAGAATGGCCTCTGTGAAGCCTTTCCTGGCCCCAATGTGTAGAACTGTCATGTAGAATTGACCGCTCACCTCTTTTAGTGCATCCAGCGTAGCCTATTTGTACTTCTAATGAAATGTGTGAAAACCTTATTGCACTTACTGTTTACCTGCCTGCCTCCCCCTATTAAACCCTGAGATCATTAGGAGAAGAGACTGCATGTGTTTTATCCATGATGACTACACCAGTGCCTGATACATTGGGAAAACTCAGATAAATGTGTGTTGAAAGCAAAAATCAACTTGAGAAATTATCCACCATAAATAAAACAGGCAACAGATTTATATTTTTATGGAGAGCCTGTGAAAACCAATAAAGCTAAACAGATAAAGCTAAACCAATAAAGCGGAAAACAGATAAAGGGACAGAAATGGTAAATAATTGAACCCCATCAATGATCCAATAAGTACAAGATAAAATTAGATTTCAAGTGGTATTTTCAGACTACTCAGGACTGGCAAAGGTATAGTGAGATAGGTATTGTCTTATACTCTCGGTGAAAGTCAGATGACAGCATGTACTGAGAACTTAGAACATTTTTATGTGTTTTGGACTAATGATTGCCCTTCTGGAGAGATCTTTGCTTAGAATATTGTCTGAAAGAAAAAGTTTTACACAAAGCTTTTCATTGTAGTGTGCTTTATAACAACTAAAGTTGAAAACCTAAATGTCCCAAGAGAGAAAATACTAAGAAAATTATGATATTTTCACATAACAACATTATTCACCCATTAAACTTGTTTACAGGCAATTTAATAGCATGGAAATGCTTATGTTAGGAAGAAAACTGAATGATCTTAATGCTATGAAAGCTAAACATAGAATGTTGACAATTCCTGTGATCTGATCACTGTCTCTGGTGTCAGGTTTTCTCTCAGTTCAAAATGATAAGGAAAAGGCCTGGGCGTTAGTATAGATGTTGGATGGATTTTTTATGGTTCAGATTTCACTGGGAGCAAAACAGATCTGAGAGAAGAGTTTCAGATTCCCCTTTGGTCTCAAAGATCAGGCTGTCATGTCCCAAACACCGAACCCCTTGTCTCAAGAGGAAAAGCAAGGTTGAGGACTGAGGACATTTCTGGAACTGAAATTTTCATAACTACTTACATTATAAAATATGGTTTTATGAAAGTGGGTTCTGAAGACTTTAAAAAAGTGTGAATGAAACATATTTGTGCCCTGGCTGGTGTGGCTCAGTGGGCTGAGCACCTGCCTGTGAACCAAAGGGTCACTAGTTTGATTCCCAGTCAGGGCACATGCCTGGGTTGCAGGCCAGGTCCCCAGTAGGGGGCGTGCGAGAGGCAACCACACATTGATGTTTCTCTGCTCCTCTTTCTCCCTCCCTTCTCCTCTCTCTAAAAATAAATAAATAAAATATTTTTTAAAAAATCAACATATTTGTAACTTTTCCCTTTCTCTTCTTCACGTTTCCTTGAATTTCAATTTTATAGACTGAAATGGAACTTGTAAAGTTGAGGCAAGTGACTAGAAAGCCTCTTCATTTAAATAGAAGGGTCATACATAATTGAAAATGTTATTTGCTGATTACCTTATTTGGTCTGATACAGTTTAGTGAATTCACAGAATATGTGAAAAACAAAAAGAAGACTGAGAAAATATTCAAAATTTTAACAGCAGTTGTTTCTTGAGGATGAGCTATGAATGTTTTCCCTCCTCCTGCCTAAGTGCCTTGCATATAGTGGCTGCTCAATGTTATTTGTTGATTAAATAATTTCCACATTTAAATTATTTTGTACTTCTTTTGTTAAAATTATTTTAAATAACATTAAACCCATAGATTACTTGTCAAGGCTAAGAATCTCACAAGATTCTAATCAATAATTTACTCATTGATTTGTTCAACAAACATTTGCAATGTACGGAGTGGGCTAGATGCAAAGTATACATTAATAAATTGGATACCATCACTCTTTAAAGAACTTACAGTTTAGTAACGATAACTTTTGGCTCCTCTCTACCAAAAGTTCCTCTCTACTGGGTTGTTTCCTTTGTTCTACCATTTTTTTCCAGCTACTTTTGATCTCCAAAGTAACCCATATATTCCCTTCCCAGAGGTCCAAGGAATAAACCTTGGTCAGTGTTTTCCCTACCGGTGACCAGTGAGTCCCCTCCATTTGCCCTTAGGTCTTTTAAGGTCTATCTCTTTTAAATTTTTATTTTATTTTTATCCACTGCCTAGGCATGTGCCCTGGCTGGGGATGGAACCTGCAGCCTTTCAGTGCACAGGATGACATTCTAACCACTGAGCCACCAGCAATGTTTCTTTTTTCAAAAACTACTATTAGAGTTCTTCTATATATCCTACACAGTACTAGGCATTTGTACATTGTCTCTCATTTAACTATATCTAACAATCTTTTTGAAAGATATGCACTACTCTCCACATTTTAGAGTTTATAGGGAACAAAGAAACTATGGTACGGAAAGGTTAGGCAGGTTACTCCAGCTCATCCAGAGAGTGGGTGATAGAGCCAGATTCAGACCCAGGTCTTTCCTCTTTCTTTCCTTAGTTTAATCTTTATTGCATTTTTTTACATTACCTTTTAGTCCCCTTATGCCTACCTCTCCCCAGCAATCAGCACACTGTTGTTCATGTCCATGAGTCTTTTTTCCTTTTTGCTCAATCCTTCTACCTTTTAACCTCCCCCCCTTCGCCCCGACTACCTGTCATTCTGTTCTCCATCTATGAGTCTGTCCCCATTTTCCTTCTTAGTTCAGTTTGTTCATCAGATTCTACATATGAGTAAAATCATATAGTATTTGTCTGTCTCTGCCTGGCTTATTTCACTTAGCATAATGTTCTCCGGGTCCATCCATACTGTTGCAAAGGGTAAAATTTCCCCCTTTTTATGGCTGAGTAGTATTCCATTATGCAAACCCAGATCTTTTTGATACCAAAGCCATGATCTTTAGTTCATACTTCATTCATTTGCTCATTTATTCATTCATTCAGTTCACATACCAAGAAACTATTATGTCCAAGGTTATAGTCTAGCTCTTAAGATGATCACAGCTTAATGATGAGACAAATAATAGAAAAACAGCAATTCAGTGATAACTGCAAACATAATTATAAATAAATCAGACACATCACTCCTCTCAAAGAATAAAGGTAAGAAAGCAATAATCTGAAGTCTGATCCCACATCCTGACTGAGCTACTCAATGTGTAGAGTGAGTCTTCTTGTGAGGCTGAAGGAGAATCGGGTCTTTTGGAACAAGTCCCAAAGAAGTAGAAGGAACATTCTGTGATTGGATCAAACATCTGGGGGCATTTATTTTGTGAAACAAACTACTGAAATTAATGAATAAACCTGGGAGGGAGTGGAGACAGGAGAAGAGATGGGAGAGCAGTCCCAAAGCAGAACGGGAATGAGAATACGGACAAAGGCAGATGTTCAGGGTTTTTACTTGCGCGGTGAATTTGGATGACAGATGTGTAAGGAAGAGTCCACGCAAGTTCCCTGGCACACACAGCTAGGTCTCTATGGAAGAATGTAGCCTAGGCTGACAGTAATCACGCTTTTGGTGGATTCCTAAGCCATGCGAACAGGTCATGGGGTTCCTAGGACCCTCCCCACCTACTTAGAAGCTGCAGCAGTCACGGTGAATGGGAAATTTAGGCCTCTCTAGAGTCAGCAGTGACTATGAAATATTACTTCATTTTTTTCAGTAATGGAATTTGGAAGTGTTTTCACTTGAGGGAGACATAAATTACAGCTCTTGATTTCTTCAGCATCCATGTCTAAACAACACTCCATTCTCCTGATAATGGATCACTTCTCCCTGGCCACCAGGTGGACTCAATTCCCAGCGGGGTCAATCACAAGATCTCCCTCTACCCATTCCTGGCCACGTGAGTGGTTCAATAAGTGGGGACATGACCCAAGCCTGGCCAGCGTCTCCCAGAGATCTTTCAAACTGAACCTAGAAAAGAGAAGTACTTTCAGCCAAGAGATTGTAAGGCTCTCTCGCACCCTCGGAGATAGTATCTAAGTTTCTGGTCCCAGCCTGTGAGTCCCCAAAATAACCTAGGTTCCTGCAATACATTTTTAATTCTGAGGGCTAACAATGTACTTCTAACAAATTCGCCCTTTTGGGCTGATTTCTAGCTGGGTTTTCTGGATTTTAAAAAATAAAAATGAGAGGTGGGGGGAAGCCCTAAGACATGCAGTTCAAGGAGATACCTCCAGTTTTTAAAAAATATTTATTAACGTTTTAGTGGGAACTTTGCTTACAAGTCTCACTGGCTCAAGTCTGTCAACCTGAGTCCACTAAAGAATTCAGGTTGCCCACACTTTATAATGCATGAAAGTCCCATTTAGCCTTCCTTTTGTAGCCAGGTGAGAGTTAAGGTTATGCTTTATATTTTCTTTTTCAGAAAAAGAAAAGAGACACGAAATCCCCTTGATGTCTTGAGGCAGTTGGAAAGCGCTGTGGCAGGCGCAAGGAGGGTGTTTCTGTTACTCACTCTAGCTACTCAAGGAAGCAGGGAGTCCTAGTTGGAGTTGGGGACATACTAGAACCAATCTCATTAGCGCTTCAGAGCTGGCTGGCTGCTGGGAGGTGGCTAAGCAAGTCACTGAAAGGCAGGCTGAGAAAGCAGCTTGTTCGTACTCTGAAGTGGCAGGAGTTGGAACAGGATTTGCACTTCTGCTAATGTTCCGGGTAACCTTGGAGGTGTGCCTCCACTCAGCTCACCTTGCCCCTCCCCATGATCAGCACAGGAAGAGGAAATAGAGTTAGACTAAACACCCCCCTGAAAGACCTTGTCAGACAGTGGGAAAGGCTTTGGTCCAGGTTAGTTGCTCTTATTGGTAAATGTGGAGAAGGGTCTAATAACTGTTTAGGGGAGGAGGCAAGCCCTCTAGCTGTTTTCAATGACATTTGTTAGTTGCCTGTTATAAGATCTCACACTCCCCCACCATCCAGGCCTCTTCTAGCCCACGTGAAATCAGTTCGTGTTTTGAGAAAGGCACCCTAGTTGGGTCTTAAGGGTCTTAAGGTGGTGCCCTGTATGTTAGTATGGTCCAAGCATGTCTCTGTGGGAAACTTCTCAAGAATAAATGTTAATTTATCTTCAAAGCTTTTCAACTACTTTTTAAAAGTAAAAACTCTGAATAAGATAGCTAAGACCGCCCACTTAGAGGAAATGTCCAGAGCTGCAGTAGAGACTGGAGAAATATTAGCCTAGCAGAATTTCTTTAGCCTTGCTAGGGAATTTAGCATTTAGGATTCAAAATATGAAGCATTTCATTTAAAATAAAAAGCTAAATTAATGTTTAAATACATTTGAATCATAATAATTTATTCTAAGGGTTTTTACAAAATATTTTATGAAAATTATACATACATAGGAAGTACAATATAATTTAACAATTTGCATTCTAATTAAAACTTTGTTGCAAAGCATGTCAGTGACCCCTCTCGTGCTGCTTGCATAAAGTAGAGTTATAAGAAAAACAGAATCTATATATGCAAGGTTTTTTTTTGTTTGTTTGTTTACCTACTCTGTTACAAAGTACAGGCTTGAGACCTATGTCAGAAGAAAATTAAGCCAAAAAATGAATTCCACCGATGGCCAGTGGGTGGCACCAAAGCACATTCGAGACTGTTAACACTGGGAAAAGGGAAAGCAGTTTCTCAAGACCCAAAATGCATGCAGCCAATTCAGTCTCGTTGCCTTAACATGGAATTCCATTTTTTAATAGAGATTACAGAGTAAATGGATTTCTTACAGTCAAATTCTTTATCATTATTGATATTCTGCCTCCCCGATATTAGTATCTTTTTGTCATTTTTTTCCCACAACCTACACATTTTCATTTCTTATAAGGAATCTCAGTGGTCAAGAGGCAGGCTCGCCGAAATGTAGCACGAGACTGGGGGGAAGCACATGATGGCGAACTTGGAAACCTTTCCCATTAACGACACCCCACATTTAATTTTTCTGGCAGCTTTTTCTGTGAAGCAACAATTGGATTTTCCTAGCTTTCTGAAATGTCCTCTTTAACACTGGAGTCACAAATACATGACAGATTTTGTTGTTATTTAAATCTCTTGGGCCTTGTAACCAAAGAAGACCTGCAGCTTGACTTGAATACGCTGTGTGGCATTCATTAGTGCCAACTGGTAGGAGGTGAAGATCTCTGCCCACACAGTCAGATTGTCAAGACCACATTCCACCTGGTTAGTAGTGTTCGGTGGAGGAGCCAATGGACTTCAGGTTCACTTGGAAATCTTAGCAATCAACAGCATTCTGAGAGGCAGGGTTGCTTCGATCCAAGTGTTGGGGGAATTTACCATCTTTTCCCAGAGAGCAACTTCCTCTGAAGTAGAGTCCATCCAATCCACTTCAGTGCCGTAGCTTTTACCTGGAAAAATAAACAAACAAATGAACAGACAAACAAACAAAAAACAAGGAAGCATTGCATTAAGAAAGAAATAGTTTGCTGGGGGCGGGGGAAGGAGTCACTAATTATAACCACCAATGGAAGTCAGCTAGGAAGAGTTTTAACATCCCCAGGAGGGCAGATCTGGGACCCAATAGAAGGAAGAACTGTTTAACCACCTGAGAAGAGTACTCAAAAGCTAGATGGCAATCTGTCACAGGCAGAGGGGAGTGGTAGGGAGGATTCCCACCGTGGGTTGGAAGTGACACTAGATGAACCCTAAGGAAGTGTGGTTACAGCTTTAGTGTTGAACAGACTCAATTTTGAGTCATGGCCCTGCCACTTATTAGCTCTGCTAATTTTTTAAAACCTCAATTGTTCTGGAGATAACATTAGTAACTCCTCATAGAATTATGAGGGTTAAGTGAAATAATGCAAATAAAGCACTCAGGACAGTGACCAGTGCTCCATAAATGTTAGCTACTATTACTATTCACAGCACACTTTTAGCTTTGAAGGGCCATCCATGCTTTTTCAGGGAAGAGTGGTGACGAAGGCTTTTCTCTCCCCACCACAACAAGGTAAGCGCTACGTGGAGAGACTCTGCATCCTGGTAATCTTTACTTCCTGAGCCCTTAGCACACACAGCCCGACATTCCTTCACTGGTTCATTTATTTCATTACCCTTAACAGAAATAAAATATCCGCTCTCATTGGGAAGAAGCAACACAACAAATCTCTAGCGTCTCCAGAAGCATTTGGCTCAGAGAAAATTAAAAATGTAACAAATATTACCTGTTCCAAAGCCAATCCGAAGACCTCCCAAAAACTGGTTGGTTAATTTGTAATGGTCCCAGACAGTAAGCTCCACACAGGCCTCCGTGAGGTCTTCAGGCCTGAATCCGTCATACACCATGGTGTGGTTGAAGACAGGGTTGGTGGTTTTCCCTACAGCTCTTGTCTTCTGGCGACTTTTCCTACTTGTGTCTGGAAGGATGGTACTGCAAATGGAAACATTACTGTGAGAGCATTTGAATAAGACAGTGAGCATTATGCTTCCAGGGCACTTCAACACAGCTACTGAGGATAGAGTAGACAAACCGTGCTGACGGGGTGGGGACATCCCCCTGGAAAGACAGTGCCTCAGAGTGGACCAGCCTTGCTTTGAATCCTGACTCTGCCACTTAGTGGCTGTGTGTTGTATGGAAAGTTACTTAACCTCTCCGATACTTGCTTCCTCATCTATGAGATCAGAACGGTAATGCCTACCTCATAAGGTTAACATTAAAATTACACATGAAATAAATAACTTAGTTCAGTTCTGCATTTATTAATTACTTACTATGTAGCAGTTGTTTGAGGATTCCTTTAAAATTTGGAAGTACAGTCTATTGCTGATTATCTGTGATAGCCTAAGGAATTAGTCTTGCACAGAATTGACAAAGAATATAAACCTCTCCGATTTGTTAGATTGATTTTGAGAATACATTATATATCTGCAACCATTTACATTTCATTTGTGGTGATCACTGAGTTAACTTTAACCTATCATGACTCTTGTAAAGGTAAGAAGGTCTGACTAATCTCAAAATAGGAGACTGACCTGAGCTGAGGAATTTTACCAGCTGATATCTGTGAAGAATGCACTGCCTTTTTGTTTTACTGATGGTTTCTTTTGCTGTGTAGAAGCTTTTTAGTTTGATGTAGACATTCCTTTATTTTTGCTTTTACTTCCCTTGCCTTTGGGGTCAAGTTTAAAAAACCTCTCTGAGACCAAGGTCCATAAGTTTAGTACCAATGCTTTTTCTATGTATTTTATTGTTTCAGGTCTTATATTCAAATCTTTTATCCAGTTTGAGTTAATTTTTGTATGTGGTGCCATACCCCTAGGTTCACTGCAGCCAGCTTTGCTCATTATTCACAATAGCCAAGACATGAAAACAACCCAAGGGTCCTTCAATGGAAGAATGGATAAATAAAATGTGGCACATTTATACAGTGAAATACTACTCAGCCATAAAAAATGATGAAATGTTGCCACTTGCAACAACATGGATGGATCTTGACTGTTATCATGCTAAGTGAAATAAGTCAGGTGGAAAAGGACAAGAACCACATAATTTCACCCATTTCTGGGGTATAAAGCAGACATACAAACTCATATGTGGGATATCCCTAAAAGTGGGATCTAAAGCAACACATATACAAACAAACAAAACAAACTCATAGACACGGACAATAGTATAGTGGTTACCAAAGGGGAAGAGGGGTGGAAAGAGGATGGGGAAGGTAAAGAGGGCCAAATAGATGGTAATAGAAGTGCACGCAATGCAATATACAGATGATGTATCATAGGATTGTACACTTGAAATTTATACAATGTTACTAACCAATGTCACCCCAATGAATTTAATTTTTTTTAAAAGAACATGTATAGAGAAAACCATAAATAATGCCACATAAAATTAAATAGCTACAGCGGGATTTCTGGTAGACTCTGCATAGATAAAATTAGGAAGAGGGAGCTAGGAAGGCACACTAATGTCTGTTTAATCACTATTTACCAGATACCAGGTATTTACACATTTAACAGAGAACAAAGTTTGCTACTTAAGAACCAAAATTGGCTAAAGCTCTTATGAGCTATTAGCTGAGGTCTGTTTAGCAAATAATTTTCCAGATACTTGCAGGCTGATGCCAAAGGGCTTTTGCAAATAGGCCACAAAACAAGTCCTTCACTAAGGAGCCAAGGGGCAGGGCAGCCCGCCGTTGGAAATTCATACACTCTTTAGTACTGAATCTTGTTCCCACCAGGAGAGGTGCCCCCTAGGAGGCATTGCATATCTGTGTATGTGGTCTCTGGTTTCATTTTTATATGTGCCCTCTCATCTTTATGATTTTAAAGCTATATGAAGCCTTGGGTGGGGTGGGGTTTGTGTCACAGATCCCCCTAGCTCACGTGGTCACCGTCTCAAGTTATTTCATTTAAACTGTGGATGATGAGTTTCAGCATCACGGGTACAGAGAACTAAAATCAACCAGGAAAGGCCAGGCTGCTGTAGAAAGAACTGAGGGAGGCAGAGTTATCCATGCTGTTACCATTTAACAAAAGAGTTTAGATGGCTGCCCCTTAGCATTGGCAGGTCAAGGCATTCCTTCACCCAGATGTGCACTTCTCCAGTTGTAGGAAGCTTTTTACCTATAAAAGAAAAAAGGGAGAAAATAAAATTTTACTACCAGTCCTCTCTTGGCAAGACTGCATCTAAAGATGCCAATCAAAAAAATGGCCTAGCCCAGAGATATAGCTAGTGCTTGATGACATGATCCTAATTGGTTAGATCTATACATCCTTAACTGTATCTTTTATAGTCTGGCTGTACTGAGCTCAGGGAGTGCTATGAAAATAAAACATGTGATTCCAAGTGCAGAGTATGACATCATTCCTGCTGGGTTTTGCTTGGCTCAACAGGATCAAATATAGACCTCAGCTATGTGAGTCATCCATTTACAGTTATATTCGAAACATCTCCATGAAATGCATATACCTTTCAATCACTGATACCAATATCCATTGGTGCTGACAGGAGGTATTTTAAACATGTTACTGTAAAATAACCAAAACAGGTACTGGCTAAGGTGTAGTTATTCTTCTTGTTAAAAGTAGAGTGTAAAAAGTTACACATTTTATAAGACTATTGCATGCACACACGTAATAGTGAATATTATGGACAGGAGATTAACTGGGAAGTTGGTTTGGTCCAACATTCTTGTCTAGACTGGGTGCACCTGGACAGAGAAATACCACCATATTTTTCTGGATGATTTAACCTCATCAGTCAACCAAACAAGGAATATAAGAAATCTATACCCTTGGGAAACGTTCACCATTAATCTACAGAGAGTAATTCAATAACAACCATAAAAATGGAAAATTGAATGCAATGCCATGTTATTACTATACTGTTGTAGGCGATAATGTGATCCGTGAGGGGGAATATAGTCAGGAAAAGCTATATGGGGAAGATAGGACGTCATTTAAGGCTTGGAAAGGCCGAGGAGAAGATCATGACAATACGGAGAGGTGAAACTACATGAGTGAAAACTCAGACAAGCTGGGCCTATCCCAGCACAGTCTCCCGGTGCCCACCACCAAGAAATGCCAGGGAGGAGAATAGGAAAAGAGACCGGCAGAATTTCTCTGCAGGTTGACCATAAATGATAGGATACAAATTATATATAAAAGAATCTGCCTTTTAGAAAGATCCAGAAGTAACAAGATAGTGGTTTGGCAGCCATGTTGGCCTAAAGATATGTTTGCTTGCCCTCTAACTTTTTCTTTATACTGAATTAAAATGTCTTTCCCTAGTTCTGTCACTGTCCTCAGCATCCATTATGTCTTCTATCCCACGGCTTCACTGCATGGTTGCTGGAAGCATTTGCATGTGCAATCCCTGATTTCAGCCATAACGTCCACACAGATTCTTGGGAAGAATAACTTGGGGAACTTGCTTGGAAAATGAGAGTGGGCCGGGCATTCATTTCCTGCTTGTCTTTTGCTCCTTAATGGGGCTGCAGACCTGAGGCCCTAACATCAAGAATTAGTAATCTTCAGGAAAGATTACAGTTAGCAATCAGCAGGAAAAAAACTTTCTCTCCTAATGAGACCTTAAGAGTGAAAGACCACTGAGCTTTCATTTCTTAGGGGTTCATATGAAGTCTTCCAATTCCCACCTGTGAAAACCAACACTCGGGTTCCATTCTTATCACAGCACTGTTAGTGGTCCAAATTCTGTATACGGGAGAGGCCACTCACATTGGGCAGGCACAAACTTTTGGGAGAGTGAGGTGAAAGTTAAAATAAGGACTGGAAACTGGACGGGGAAAAAATGAAAAATTTGATCATAGAAACAGAAAGTTGAATGGTGTTTACAAGGAGCTGGGGGGAAGCGGGGTGAGGGGAACTGTAATTCAGTGGCATGAACCCTGAGAAGAAAAAAAGTACTTCTACGAAGAAGGGTTCCCGGTGGGTAACTGGGATCAAATAAAAAAGCAGAGTCTGCGCAGCCATTTCTGTGCAGGGGCCTCTCACACAAACTGCCTGCTTGCACTGTGTTTCTGCCGGCTGAGCCAGCCCTTATAAAGATTTCCCGGAGTCCCATTTCAACAAGTAGGATTGAGGCTTTCCCCAGCCACTTGGAGCTGTACAACTCAAGCCAATCAGAGCAACTTTATTCTGACCAATCAGCAGAGTGCCTTTTGGACCAATCAAACTGTAAGATTTGGAGTCCCCATTTGCATCAGGAGAGACCAATTAGGAACCAGGGGTGAGGACTTCTGTTCATATAAAACAGCTCCCTTCTGGCTCAGGGAGTACATTTTCCCTTTCCATCCAAGAAGAGAGACTGTGTCTCTCTGGCTGAACTGAAACACCGGAGATGTGTTGCCTGAGCAGAGCAAAGCTGACTGCATCATCGGCTGGAGACAAGGGGTGCAGAGAACGGCAGATGACTGAGGAGCAGGGCAGAACTGTCTAGCTGGAGAGGGGCCTGGCCCCAGAGTTTTTCTGCAGCTGCGCTGTATCACAGTTGACTCTGTTTTGTACTGAGTGCAGTTTTCTCCTTCACTGCACCCCGAATTGGGGATTCCCGTTGGTGTTGAACTGGTGTCACCAGCCATCAGTTGACAATGGGTAAGTCCTGGAGACCTGTTTCACAACAATGTGAGTATACTCAACACTAACGGTACACTTAAACATGGCTAAGATGGTAACATTTATGTGTTTTTATCACAATAAACAAACAAGAATTTTCTAGTTTACGACTGTGAATTGACTCATTTGGTCGATACAATTACTAGGTTAATAAGTTTGTTTAGGGCTTCACCTTTGAAAAATATCACAGAACCCAAAGAAAACCTTGGAGAGTGGGGATAAGGAAAGGGTAGGGCATACGTCTGAACAGAAAATCATTACATACCAGGAACTGGCTCAGGAACATACTGGAGAGCTAACTTCATTTCACCTCTGTTTTCTGCTTCCAGGGCAACTGGTGCTGTCTGGAAAAATGAAGGAATGTCAGCAGGTGTGAGACAAAGTGTTTACCCTGGTTGTTGGTACTGTGTTGCGGGACTTTATCTGCCTCATTTCTGGGACAGTGTATCACTCCTCAGCACCCTGGATTAAAATCTCCCTCCCCATCAGACGTAGACTGTTACTTTTATACCTGGGAGAGCTATGCAGTGTATCTTGAAAAACTTGCAGGGTACCCAGAACACACTTTAAAGCCTTTTAGTCTCAGAGATAGTGGAGAAGTCCAAATGGCTTTCTTGGAGATGGGAAATGTGTTCTGGGATGCCTTGTTTTTTATAAAAACACATGTCATTAGTCATTCATCCAGCTCATAAAACAATATATTTATAGTTTCTTTCTTCAAAAGAGTGAGAAGAGCATGGGAAGGTAGAGATAGGGGGAAAGCCAAATATCACACTGTCTACGCTGCATTACCCTGGTTATTTCAGACCAAATGAGTAGTTGCCTATAAGAATAACAAAGATTGGGCAATAATTTTAAAATGTATATCTATTATTTTCAAGTATATGAGAGATGGTTTTACTTTCAAAATCTGGTCCTTTAGAGCCTTATTTCCAAAACATGGCCAAGCATCAGAAACAAGGCAAGTTAGTTAAAAAGTAACAACTTTCACAACTTCTGAGAAGTTCAATCAGGTCTAGCAAGTCTTGGGTAGGGCTAGAAATAGGTGCTACAGGTGATTTTGATCTGATATTTAGGAAGCCTTTCTTAAATGTAGTCTTATTATGTAGATACCAAATAATGGCTTGTATGAATTGTTTATGTTTCCATTGCAGCTATGATGGACTAGCTGGGATCACATCAACCCCCATACTGAGAACAGAAATCAATTATAAAGTCCACTTGAAAGTGCAAAAGGATTATTAAGACAGACAGAACTCAGACAAGATGTTGGAGACTGACATTTTTCTCTATTTTCCACTTTGAGGCATTACCTGATTGTTAAGTAGTGCCAAACCGAGAGAATAAAAAAGCGTAGCAGAAAGAGACTAAGAAGCTGAGCAGGGCTTTTGGAGGTCTCATAGGGCTGGGAGGACAAAAACTGAAGTCCACAGCCAGCTAAGGAGGAATGGCTTTAGATAATATTCTAGACCAGCGGTTCCCAAGGCATGATCCACAGGCCAGCATCACCATCAGCTCCTGGGAACTTGTTGGAAATGCTTATTCTTGGGACCATACCTTACTAAATCAGAAACCCTGGGAATAGGGCCCAGAAATCTGTTTTAATAAGTCCTTCAGGTGAGTTGGAATCATGCTAAAGTTCAATTCCTTCCCTGGGCTTTTCATTTGGAGCCTCTGAAGGGTCACAGCCTAAGAATATGGGCAAACATAGATCAACCACAAGAACTAGATCAACCACATGAAAACCGAACCTCAGCTTCTAGTCAGTTCCTTCCCAGACTAGATTGAGGTGGTCTGTCCCTACTCTGTGCGTCAGACACAAAAGTAAATTCTCTCAAATTATCCCTGGAATTTTTCATATACAATGTTCAGCATGCAATAACAAATGAACAGACATACTAGGACAAAGGACCTAGTATGTCCATTCATTTAATAAACAAATAAAATAAATAACTGAATAGTCTATTCATTTAATTAATAAATAAAATTTAAAAAATACTTAGATAAGACTCATGAAAGTTTAAGATACTGGAGTTTTCAGATACACACTTCAAATAACTTGGATTAACATATTTATAAAGATAATGTCAAGAGGGAGAATTTTAGCAGAGAAGTGGAGTTTATAAAAAGAATCAAATGAAAATATAAATCTGAAAAATATAATAATTGAGAACTTACAGATGGGTATCACAGCAGATTAGATGTAGAAGACAAGAAAACTGTTGAACTGAAAGATAGGTTAGCAAAAAACAGCCAAACTAAAGCATACAGAGGGGAAAAAAAGAAACTACAGTAAAGAGAATAAGAGACATACAAGACAGTGAAAGGAGAGAAGGATCCCAAACTATGGATAAGTATTCTGAATGAAAAGGCACTTTTCTAGTAGCTTTGTCCTACACACCAGGCCTCCAACCAACTAACCAACCAACCAACCAACCAATCAAAAAACTCTTGAACTTACCTTCCGCTTCAGAGGATACCACTTCAATTGTTTACTCTGCTGGTTGTCCCAGTCCCAAGTTTCCAAATCAAGTTCCACTTCCCCTAGAAAGCTATTGCGTTTAAACGTATCCCGATGCCATACAGACAGGTTCAGCTTCTGTGTCTTTAAGGTTTGCTTTTCAATTTTATACTGCAGTTCAAAGAAGGAAATTAAAGTAGTGAATACTATTACTTTATGCCAAAGTTATGACATAGAGATGAAAAGTCATCTGTGCAAACCAAATTCTCTCATCTGTTAGGTTCCAGTCTCAAGAATATTGCAAAGTCATCTTATTCTAAGTGTCTTATTTCAAAGAGCTAAAATCCATCTTTCACAAAAGCTTATTTTCTTTGCCCCTTTGGAAAAAGCAAACTGTGGCTCAAATATCATAGCTGGTAATAGCTCTCTAAAAACAAAAGCCAATTATTCATTTTTTACTGGATGTTTTTAGTTCTAACTAGGTAGAACATAAATCAAATTTAGTCTAAAAATACAAATGAAGTTTAATCCAATGGTCTGTTTCCTATCTAAGGAAAAGGTATATTTTTCAATATACTTTATCTTTTTAGAGCATTTTCAGATGCACGGCAAAACTGAGTGCAAAGTACGAAGAGTTCCCATGTACACCTGCCCCCCTATGCACCCACATATCCTACAGGGACAAGGAATTTTTCAAGAAAAGATGTACTTGTTCTTTCTTGGTTCAAATGGTCAAGTGGAAAATATTTGGCATCCTAAAAGTTTTTTTGTCTAAAATACAGTCACTCCTTGATTATATGTAATCATGGAAGGGATAATAGTACTTGTAATCTAAAAATAATCTCTATTTGGCTTCATGATGTACTACTACTTGAATGTCCATTTTAGGTGTACCAGACTTGTTTCTCTCTGAGTTGACTACTTAAATTATTTGGCTTTTTGTGAGTGTAGGGCTGAGGTAGCTGACCTAGAAATAGCCAGGGTGCTGAGGTATATCATAGTCAAACTGTAAGTAAAAACTTGCTACAGAAAATCCACAAAAAATTCGCCCATGGGTGACTGAGAATTAATTTAATGTGACTTCTTTTCTCAGAGGTTACCCAAATACTTGGACAGAATTTTCAGAAAGAGGAAATGAATACTTCTATTTGTAGTTTTAAATTATCTGTTTCTCATGACTAAGATACCATCTTGCCGTTCTAGGGAACAAATAATATAGGTATTTGAGTCAGGTACTTTCATTCATCTGTCCATCCATCTATCCTCCCAATAAACATTTCTTGAGTACCTATCCCAGACACTGTACCAAAAGTCAACATTTATCCAGTGTTTAATGTATACTCATCTATATATTTGCAACTACTGAGAATGTTTAAAGGTGGGTATTATTATTATCTCCCTTTTGCAGGTGTGAAGTGCAGACAGATTAAATCATTTACCCAGGGGCACTCAGTTTTAAAACAACACAGCATTGGTCCCTGCCCTCAGGGAACTTACAATTTAACCGGAAAGCAGACAACCCAGTAAAGTGCTGGAAGTTAATAGAGCCTATTACAAAACAGGAAAACTGAGGCAGCAGACAGCAGGCGGACTGCGGGGTGAAGGCCAGCCTCTCATAGGAAGGGGCATTTAAGGCTGCTGGAGGTGGTTAGTGATAGAACGTGGGGAAGAATATTCCAGCCAGAGGAAACGCGAAGGTCCCAGCAGTGTGGGAAAATGTAGTTCTTCCAAAGAACAGAAGGACTCAGGGTATCCTGATCAGAATCTGTGACTGAAAAGGTGAGGCTGGAGCTCAGGCTGTGAAGGGCCTGGTGTGCGTGTTAAGGTTGGACTTGACACTAATGGTGATCGGAATCCTAAAACCCTTTAAGCAAAGAAATACCACGGATCAGTTATGCTTTTAGATCATTTTGGTTGCAGTGCTCAACTTCACCAGTTATGTATCCTTGAGCAAGGATACTTTATTTCTCTAAATTTTGTTTTCCACATTTGTGAGGTACAGATCATAATACCTGCCTGCCAGGGCATGTAGGGAGCGAATGAGATAATGCCTACAATATTTGTGATATATCATCTCATACAAAACAGTTTCTCAGAAAATGTTTACTCCTTTCTTTCTGGTCTCTCAGTAACTGACTTCATCTGTAGAGATACTACCCAAGAAGACATGGCTAGCTCCACACACAGGTAGGTCACCATTTAGGATTTTCCTAGATAGGGAGTTTATAGATACCCGCAGTATCTCGTTATACACAGGATTCAAAGTTTTCTTCACTACAAGTGTTTTCTTCTTGCCCATTTTGCCCTTGTCTGGTAACAGGTAAATCTTCACATATCTAAAAAGAGAATTAAACAGACAAGAAGGTCAGAGAAAATTAAAGGGATGTTTAAACCCCTATTTTTAAAAATGCATTAAAAATGGACAGATACAATTCCTTCATGATAATGAGAAAAGCAGTAAGTGATAAATGTTCTCACCAATGCCTTTATACTTAAAAGTTTAAAGCTATTTCAGTGGAATTGATCATGAATTCCTTACTTTGGCCTTATGTAATGGGGGGAGGGGGCAACAGACCTCTAACATAGTGCTCAATTCACTGGCTTTTTTTTCCTATTAAGAAAGGCTTTGGTATTGCAGAATTATTTTTAAAAGTTTTTGTTACTGTTTTGAAATAAAGTTAATCTTGGCATACACCTAATTCAAGCCATATTCAATGCAAAAAACAAAAAAACAAACACCCCAATATTGAGCTCAGTTCTTTAAAAAAAAAAAGGAGAAAGGATTTGGCTTATGCTAGCAAAACGGCGACGAACAGACTTCTGCATAGGCATAAGTGGGGAATAGCATTCAACTTTTGCAAATAAACTGAAATGCAATTAAACTTGTGATTTCAAAGGTGAATTGGTAATCCCCCTTAAAGTGCTTCTGTAGAATACAATTCAAACTATCTCATTCAAGAATCTTAACTAATCCTGTACCACTGAACATCGTGTAGTATGCCCACATGCCCTGATTTTAGAGACAGTTTGAGAGCGATGGGAAAAGAGACCAGCGTCAGGGTTCAAAGCCCTCATCCCTCATTTTGCCGCTGACTATCTGAATTTATGTAAATAAGCTGCTTCTCTTATCTGGCCCTTGTTTCCTTATCTGTGAAAAGAAGAAACTAGACAATAGCACCTCAAACGTTCCTTCTAATTTGAGACTGTGTGCATCTCTGATATTTTTGCAATTAAATAAGTTTGGCATATGAATATATAAAGTAAATAAAACGGCATTTCTCTCCACCCAACTTTTCCTTTCAAACAGTCCTTTTAACAGAGTCGCACACAAACCGTCCCTTAATTACTTTCTTTCCTTCCCAATTTCTACGAGATTAACTAAGAAAATAGTGACTCCAAGTGTACTTACGGGTCTGAACGCTGTTTTTTAATGTCCGCAGCTGCTAAGTCTTTACACTGGGCCACAAAGACGTGCAGCTCCTTCAGGGAGTCCACATAGTCAACTGCGAACTGAATACTTCCTTTGACTTCCAGATTGCCAAAGTCTCCACTGTAAACGCTCATCACACTGCCACTCACCTGAAAGCATTGGAAACATGCAGTGTTTGTCTCTGTCTCATTCTTGTACCCAACACAGGGATCATGGATGTAGTCACTGCTTACCATTATAAAAGCAGTTTATTTTATACGGCATACAGACACACCAACACACAACCTGACACGACATACATGATATGACTAGTGTTCTAAAAAAATTGTCCCTGGAGGCATAGAAGAAAAGTAAAATGCAAAGTTATTTAGATGCTGGCTCATTTCACAGCAGGGTGCTTTTATGGTGAGGGGTTTTCAGAGGTCCATTTTTAGGCATGCTTAGTATTGAAAATGTTAAAGAAAGAGGATGTGAGAAACCCCAGGCACACAAATCACAGTGACACTTGCTCTATCAAATTTCCAAGGCACTAAAAAGGAATTTTACTATGTTACTCATCCGCTGAGTCTAGGAAAATGCTTACTGAGCCATATGCTTTTAGAGGTCAGGAAGGGTAGAAAAGGAATGATTGATGAAGGGAGTTTAAAGCCTTCCCAAGACTATACGGTAGATTGTCGTCAGCAGAAATTAGATAGATTCTAAAAAAAAAGTTTGAGAAATGTGAGGCTAGTAAAAAATTTTTAAATAATTCATTTTTTAATTGTAGAGGCTAGTAAAGATTTAAGCACAGCTTTATTGTTTGTTTAGCACACCTCACAAGATATGTGCATGTATATGTATATCGGAGAAATAATTGGGTTAGTGTATGCAGATATATTTACAAATACATATTTCTACATGTATACTACATGCACACAGAATTACCTCACTTTATGAAAGAAGTTCCATGTGAAGGCAAACTTTCTAGATCAAAACTAAGCAACCGCACTTAGGGAGCTCTGCTTTTAAAACCCTGTTCAGAATCCTTTCATAAGACAAAGAATCACCGCTCCTATTCTTTAACGCAAATCAGTACTTTTACCTGATCATGCTTGCTGAGAGAGAGAGAGAGAGAGAGAGGTACAATTCCATGCCTGTCAATGGTATATAAACGTATTTCTAGTATAAACAGACTTGATAACAGTTACCCATTTTTTTGCACAGAAAAACTTAGTGGTTCATTTTGTTGGTAATTTAGGTTTATTTCTGAAGTCCTTAAAAATCATATTGATTTATAATGGATATGAACTCTTATGCTCTCACACACACACACACACACACACACACACACACACACACGAGGATTTAGCTAGCCAGAAGCTAATGGTGGGCGAGAGGAAAAGCTCATGCCCTTGGAATCTGAGAAGGACAACGGGAGGCCATTTCACAGCAGCAGGAGCACGGCAGCGCAAGGTTCACAGAAGCGGCGGGCTATGAACACGAGCCTTTGTGTACATACAGAAGACAAGGACGTCATGCCAGAGGAGCTGCTAAGATTGGTTAAAGAGCTGGGACTCTTCTTGTGTCTGCTGAGCTGGTAACTGCTTTCTGATGCTGTATCTGTTTCTCTGTCATCACTCTACAAAACATCATATAATATATACACAATTTAAATTCAGAATGAGTCCAGATTAGAATCTGTTTAGATAAAGACAGTATCTTGGTATCGCATTGATCTATGGCATTTCCCAAGGTCAAAGGACACGAGTGATAATTGCCAAGGAATGGGATTCGGGATGAGGCGGGTGGTCTGCCTGCCTTGGGCCTTGCCTACAGAGAAGAGTGGTGCTTAGTTACCAAAATAACGGTAATTTGGGGGCCTACAAGGTGGTCCCAAGGTGCTACAGAGGACAGTACTACTGTGCGCTTCTTATTACTCTCTTAATGTTAAATACACGTTCTTTTGAGAACTTTATTGATATATGTGAGAAATTAACTTTACCCAGGCAGTAAGTTCTGAGTTTTACTGTAAAAACATAAAATGTCATGAATAATTCCTCTCATTATTAACATAGCCTTACCTTCCCTAAAAATCAAATTAAACTAGGACAAACAAATGGCATTCTGATCTGTTCCAACTAACAGTGACATAGTTAAACAATTTTAGACCCCCTCACATGTATTTCTGTAGTGCTCTTGTGCTCATCTTCTTTTTTTTTTAAGATTTTATTTACTTTATTTATCTTTAGAGGGGAAGGCAAGGAGAGAGGGAGAGAAATATCAATGTATGGTTGCCTCTCATACGTCCCCTGCTGGGAACTGGCCTGCAACCCAGGCATGTGCCCTGACTGGGAATCGAACCACAATCCCTTGGTTCACAGGCCCGTGCTCGATCCACTGAGCTACACCATCCAGGGCTGTGCTCATCTTTTTGTTACTCTAGAGAAGTAAATTAAATCATACATTCTTCCTACATTAGATTTTAATACATTTTTGAAAAAATATAGTAACAAGATGCTTATTTTAATATGTCCCAGAGAATATTTACGTGGGTCAAGAACGTGGTAATAATAAATTTTATTATATTTAGATCTAAGGATTTTTCGATGGTAGTCTTAAAAAATTCATGGTTCCAAGTGAGCTCCTTTGGAAGTTAAAGCTTATGGGGCAGTTCAGTGGTTCTGGGAATCAGGGCAACACCTTTGTGAAGTAGTTAGTTCATGCGGACATATTCCAGAGCCATGCAATTATGTATCAACATAACAGATGCAAATTACAGTGCAGATCAAGAAAGGAGTTAAAAAAAACAACAACAAACAAAATTTATGACCTGTATGAAGGAGAAAAGAACCCTCCAGGATTAAAACCATATCCAACCCTTTTCAGTATCTTTGGTGTCTCATTCTCCCCCCACAGGCTTAGAGTCCGTTCCCTCTATCATAGCATGCACTATGTTTTACCTCGTATATCAGCTCATTGGTGAGTTATTGGAAGGATGGGACCCTGTCTCGTGAACCTGGAACACTGACTTTTCATACAGCTGGCACTCAACACATGTTGCTGATGCTAAGCCTCAAAGGGCCCGTGGACAAAGGAGCGAGACCTGATTTCATCCCCATGTCCTCTAACGTTCAGTCCAACCCACGTACTACTTTGAAAGGTAAAATGATACGGCTTCACTTGGCATCTCTGATGCACAAACTCAAATGATTTGGACTCTATGGTGAGGCAGCAGGCTAAAACTGAAGGAAGGACAAAAATAAAAAGCCAGGAACTGGTGTCATTTGTCTCTCAGATCATTATATTGTTA
>PVKM010002558.1:0-63940 GCA_004027735.1 Carollia perspicillata | reverse complement strand
AGCTCAGCCTGAAATCTCCTGTTGCTTCTTCTTTGCTGAGCCCTTCCTTCTGTCACAGTCCCCAGCTTTAATAAACATACCTTCATAGTCACCTGGACTGGTGATGTGAAATCTTTCCTATATGAAGTCAAGAACCCATACTCTACAGCCTGGCCCTATGCAGACTCACTCAGGGCCAGGTCCCCTGTTCTATAACACTACTACTCATGCTAGAGGGAAGCTCCAGGCTGTTGAGTACCAGATTAAGGGTAGCCAAAAGGTCATATTTCAAGGACTTCAAGAGGCCCTGAGGCTATGATTTACTACATCAGTGACTTTCAAGGTAATGCCCTAGGATTTTTCAGAGATGCTTTAGGAGCCTCTAAAGGGTGGGAGGGTAGGAGAGAGAAGGCCAAAACTCCAGAGGCCACCTCCTGCATGTCAATAAGGTGCAGTTTCTCTGTTTTATATGTGTTGTGCTCAAGTAAGTTTTCATTTAAAGAAAGAACAAAAACAAACAAACAAACAAACAAAAAACAGACAGGCAAAAAAACAACTCCAAGGTATAAAAATGTTTTAACAAGAGTTATGAGTTTGCCAAGCTTTGGTGGGCTGGCCTGGGAACATCATCTCACATTTATCTTTCAACTTTAGTCTCCTTTGGAAACTGCATTAATTCATTTATTCCTGAAGTGACCAATTCATCCTGGTTTGCCTGAGAACTCCTTGGTTTAGCACTGAAAGGTCTGTGTCCTGGGAAACCTGTTAGTTCCAGGCAGTGCCATCCTGTTCCATTCATTCTTTGTACCCATTTATTAAATAAATTAATAAAATCATGAACAATTACCATGTGCTAGGCACTCTATCAGGCATTGGACTATAAAGAAAAATTTTTACAAAGTCCCTGACATTGAGGAATTCACAGAGTAATGGGTTCAGAAAAACACTAATACTGAATTTTAAAAAGTTGGTAAATGACACTAGAAAGCAGTTGTCAAGTGTCATGTTCTCTATCATAAAGAAAAATGGAGTATAAACCCAAATATATCGTTTCCATAAATTACATTCATGTTCATAATAAAAGCTAACACTATATGGCATACCTAAGTACCAAGCATTGTTCTAAGCACTTAGAAATATTAAATCAATTAATTTCCACAACCTCCAGGTAGGTAGTATAATTATACCCAAGGGGGATTAAAAATGGCTGCAAATTCTTTTACATGCCTCCTATCAAAAGGTCTAATTCTTCATCCCTTGAAGCTCACCTGACCTTAGTGACTTGCTTGGTTAATAGAATACAGTAGGAGTGACATTCTGGGACCTCTGAGGTTATATTATTAAATGTTTTTCTCTGGGTTAAGCCAGATGCCATGTGAACAAACTCAAGTTAAACACACGAAGAGAGAAATACCTGAGCAGCCCCAGCTATTACAGACCTACTAGCCCAGGTGTGAGATACTTTGAGTGAAGAAGCACACAGATAAGTCCAGCCCCAGTCGCCATAAGATTGCAACCATATGAGAGATTCCAAATGATAACTCAGCTGAGCTCAGTTATCCCCAAAAACTTTGGAGGAAAATAACGAGGTGTTAAGTCAACAAGTTTTAGAGTGGTCTATAAAACAACAATAGGTAAATTAGAACAATATCCACTTTATTGATGGGAAAACTGAGATGCCCATGGTCAGGTAACTTGTCCAAATCAAAAACAGCTAGAAGGTGGCAGAGTCAGGATTTAAGCCCAGACAGTTTAGCTCTGTTAGCCATGTTAGTAACCACTTCATTGTTCTGCCATTGCATTAAAAAGCTTACACACACGTACACACACACACACTCTCTCTCTCTCTCTCTCTCTCTCTCTCTCTCTCTCTCTCTCTTAAAAGGGCAAAAAGAAAAAATAAAATGCCTAATTTTTAATTTCTGTATCTATCAGGGATCACATTGCACATTCCCAGGCACTGCTGTAGTTACAGAGAAACAAGTTATTAAGTCTATGTGTTACCACCAGGGACAATATCAGAGAGGAGGACATCTAAGTTAGATTTTCTTTTTATTCTCACCCAAGGACATTTTTTTTAAATTGCTTGTAGAGAGAGAAGAAGGGAGAGAGGAAGGGGGAGGAGAAACATTAGTGTGAGAGTGAAGCATTGATTGGTTGTCTCCTGTACATGCCTGGACTGGGATCTTATGCGCCAGGACCTGAGGTTGAACCTACAACCCAGATATGTGCCCTGACCAAGAACTGAACCTGCAACCTTTTGGTTACAGACAATGCTCCAACCAAATGAGCCACACCAGCTAGGACACTAAGTTGAATCTTGAAGGATGTCGAGATTATTATGCAAGGAAGGGGTTAGAAGGCAGTAGAAGTGCAACACATTTAGACTGTCAGGTACAAGGAGAAAGGAGCTGATGCTGGGAAGGTGTGCCAGAGTAAGGTAGTGAAGGGTTTTTACAAGGAACAAAGGAGTTTGGATTCCATTCTATAATCACTGGAAGCAGTTAAAGGTTTTTCACCAAAGATATAATGCGATAGACAAAATATAATTTTGGAGATAGCTGCAGAGGAAAGATAGGAACCAAATAGGCAAATGCTATAGAACAGGTGCAAGAGGATGAATACCTAAGGAAGTAGAAGAGACAGAATAAGAGATATTCTTGAAGTATGACTGCCACGCCTGGGCAACCAATTAGATAATAGGGATATGAGAGAGGCCACCCTCTGAGATGACTTCGAAGTCTCTAGTTTGGATGACTGGTTGAAGCTTTACCTGTAGCTCAGTAATGTTTTAAGTGTCAGCATGTCACCTCCTTTCTGAAGACAAACAGGTATTCAAAGCAAAATGAAGTACTGCTCAAATGGGTCAGAAAACCAAACTATTTATGGAAAGCTATCCCATGTTTATGGATTGAAAGACAATGTCATTAAGATAGTAGTATGTATTCCCCACACTGATCCATACATTCAATAGAATGCTATCAAAATCACTGCTGTCTTTTTTTTTTTTTTTCAGAAATACCTGCAAAAACTAATTCTAAAAATATGAAATGCAAGGGATTCAGAATAGCTAAAACAACCTGGAAAAAGAAGAAAATTGGATGATGCACACATCCTCATTTTGAAAACTTATACAAAGGTATAATAATCAAGATAGTGTGGTATTGGCATAAAGATAGACAGATAGTTCACTAAAATAAAATAGACAGTCCAGAAACAAACCCTTAGACTTACAGTAAATTGATTTTTTATCAGGATGCCAGTCAATTCAGGGGAGAAAGAGGAGTCTTTCCAATAAATGGTGCTGGGACAAATGTATGTCACATACAAAAGAATAAAGTTGGACCCCTGCTTCACACTATGCATAATAATTTACTCAAAATGAACCATAGATCTGAATGTAAAAGCTAAAATCATAACATTCTCAGGAGAAGATACAGGTGTAAATTTTCAGGATATTGGATTAGATGATGTTTTAGATGAGACCAAAAGCATAAGCAGCTAAAGAAGAAATAGATATATTGGTATATAGATAAATGTATAGCTTTTTTGCTTCCAAAGAAAGTGAAAAGACAAACCACAGAATAGGAGAAAATATTTTTAAATCATATATTTGATAAGGGAATTCTTTACATATCCTAGATATGTCATGGAAATGTGGAAAAATTGGAACTCATATACTTGTATGCCATTGTTCATAGCAGTATTATTCACAATAGCCGAAAGGTGGAAACAACTCAAGTGTCTGTCAATGGATAAACAAAAGGCGGTATAGTCAGCTATAAAAAGGAATGAAGCATGGATACATGCTATACCACGGATGAACCTTGAAAACAAGCGAGAGAAAAAAGATAGACAAAACAGCCACGTATTGTATAATTCCATTTATATTAAATATCAAGAATAGGCAATCCACAGAGGTGGAACATAGTTTAGTGGTTGTCAGTGGTTGGGGGATGGAGAATGGGGAGTGACTACTAATGGACACAGGGTTTCTTTTTTGGGGTGATGAAAATGTTCTGGAATTAGAGGTGATGATGATTGCACAGCTCTGTGATTAGACCAGAAGCCATAAGTTCTACAGTTTAAATTAAATTAGTGAATTAGATGGTGTATTAGTCAGGATTCTCCAGGTGAACAGAACCAATAGGATATATATGTAGATATTTATAAGAGGAAGTTTATTAGAAGAATTGGCTCACATGGTTACGGGACCTGAGAAGTCCCATAATCTGCCGTCTGCAAGCTGGAGAACCAGGAGAACAAGTGGTATAACTCAGTCTGAGTGTGAAGGCCTGCGAATCAGGGGAGCTGATGGTGTAACTCCTAATCTGGAGGTTCTGGCTCAAGAGAAGGGAAATTCTACCTTTCTTCCTCTTTATGTTCCGGTCCAGCCCTCAGGGGACTGGATGATGCCCACCCACATTGAGAGCAGATTTTCTTTCATCAATTTACTGAATCAAATGCTAATCTCTTTCAGAAATAATCTCACTAATACACCCAGAAATAATATTTTGCCAGCTATCTAGGCAGCCTTTTGCCCAGTCAAATATACTCATGAAATTAACCATCACATATGGTATGTGAAACTGTTAAGTTTACCAAGATTTGGGTGAAAATCACTCAGTGACTACACATAATTTTCAATGTAAGGGTAGGAAATGTGTCATAAAATTATAACAGAGATTGGATGGAACAATGAAAGTTCTACCTTTCTAAGTATAAAATTTATATTTTTATACCATGAGTTAGTGTCTAATATAAAATTACATTATTAAGGAGTATTTAAATATTACATTTAAATGTTCTCAGTGTCAGATTTCCTTTCCTTAGCTTTTCTACAGATGTAGAATTTTAGCTCTGGCTCAAACTCTATAGGTAAAATGAGAACAGAAAAATACGACTCCCTTAAATTACAGATATGAAAGTGAGATTAATTCACAGGCAGCATGGTGAAATGATTTAAACATTTTTTTTGTAGATATAAAACTCATTTTTCAAGTAGGGTCTAAATTGAAAGTCTAGCATGTAGAACAGATGAAAATAGTATTATATAAATGGAACTCTTTTGGTTGAGGTATAAGAGGAAGGAAGCCTTTGCCTCTAATCTTCCAAACAAAAATAACTCAATCCCGTCAGATCAAAGCAGCTCCTTAGTGTTTCCTGGAACAAAATTTAAAGGTGTGGCGACTCAGCCACTGTCTTTGGCAAAGTACAGACATTCCAGGGGCTTCTGTTTCCCATCTGTCAGGTGAAGGGTTAAACTAAAACTATTGAAAGCCCCTTCCTATTCTCAAAGCCTATAATTATGTGGCCTGAAAACAGCTAATACAAAAACTTAGTAGCAACTGGCTTCTAAAATGTTTATCAATCACCCCAGAGCTTAAGGACCAAGCTAGGGTGATCTTTGATTCACCCTTAAGGATCAAGCTGAGGTGATCTTTGATTCAAAGATCAAAACAAGCCTTAAGTTATAACCACCTTTTCCAAACCTATAAAATAAACAGCAAACTGTGGATGAAAATAGAGAATGGGGAAAGGCTTATATCAAAGTCAATGAAATAGTGTGAGCAAAGGGCAACTGGTTTCCATTGACCTTTCTTATCTCTTAGATAAAGGTAGTTAATGGACCATAAACACAAACAAAGGATCTGGTATCCTAGGAAGAGAAAGGGGGTGGGAAAGGGGGTGGGGGTGGCAATACAGAACTTCCCTCCAGGGAGGCAGCACCTCTAGGAGAAACAGAACAAAGAGTTTCTATTGAGACCAAGAACTGGCCTCACGACAGACAGCTGTGGGTCCTAACACTTAAAGTCCTAAGAACCGAAAACCAGCTGAAGAACTGGGGTGGGTGGAGCAGAGACTGTGCTGGCTAAGGTGCTGCCAGTACAGGCAGAGGCAGCCCTCACACAAACACCTGAGGGAGAGAGCTTTACTTCTAAAGACGTGCTTTTTTAAAGGAATCCTTTTTAAAAAAAGATTTTATTTATTTATCTTTAGAGGGGAAGGGAAGGAGAAAGGAAGAGAAATATCAACTCTCCTGAATCGCCTGCTGGAACTGGCCTGCAACCCAGGCATTTGCCCTGACTGGGAATCGAACCGCAAGCTTTTGGTTCACAGGCCCATGCTCAATCCACTGATCTACACCAGCCAAGGCAAGATGTGCTTTGTTTGGTATGCAAAGCGGGATCCATGGACCAGTGGAATGAACAGCACTAGAGAGTTTACTAGAAACAAAGAATCTCAGGACCAACCTGCAACTGTCGAATCACAATCTGCATTTTAACAAGATCCCTGGTGGTTTTGCATTGAAGTTGGGGTGTAGCTTCACAAAGATAACCATGCTGGCTATACCCAGTGACAGGGAAAACTCCTGAGCACTCAACCAATTGTGTCTGAGTTTGATCAATCTTTTAGCTTAAATGTTATTTATTGATTTTAGAGAGAGAGAGAGAGGTGGGGGGAGGAGGGAGAGAAAGAAACAGTATCTGCTATTCCATCCACTCACACATTCGCTGGTTGCTTCTTGTATGTGCCTTGGCTGAAGACAGAACCCAAAACCTTGGTGTGCGGGGTCCAACCAACTGAGCTACCCAGCCAGAACCAGTTCCATCAATCTTAATAAAGGAAAGGCTAAAAGTTAAAAAACTGAATTCATGCTAAAAATGATTAAGATCATCCTTCAAGACTGGGAAAAGTCAGTATAAGCACATATTAATTCTAAATAATTTTGGTATGTTTTAGGTAAAGATGATATGAGCTTAATCAATCCAAAGAATTCCCATTTTACAGGGGATGCTGACTAAATTTACTGCAATAATCATTTCACAGTATATACGTCAAACCATTATGCTGTATACCTCAAACTTAGAGTGATGTATATCAATTATATCTCAATAAAATTGAGGTGGGAAAAGATTAATCAGTGGAAAGAAGATGAGTTCTAGCATTCTCACTAATGTGGACCCCGAGATGACAGATTCCTTTCACGTGAATCCTGAGAAGGAATTTATCTGGTGAGATGGACTCCCCGTGATCAACTCAGGGCACAAGTTTTAAAAATAGTAAGAGTCTATTGGTCATCTGCTGACAGGGACTCCCAGGAAGAACCTTAGACTAAACTCCAGGCTTCCTGTACTCTGCCCTCATTGGTTATAAAGTCTGAGTCAACCACTGGAGGGTAAAGCCCTGCTTTCATCTTTCCAACAATAGACATAGACCTCCTGCCTCCAATCAGAACTGCACAATTATAGTCTCATTTGCATCTATACCAATCAGAACTGATATATGCCAACTCATTAAAATTCATAATATCGACCAATCAGAACTGCATGATTCAGGTCAATGAGAACTGAATGAATTTGGATATCTCATTTGCATGAAGTTGGATCAATTGGTGACCTGGGTGGGGAACTTTATATATAAAAGTTGTTCTCCCCTTTGTGTCTATGGAGTGTACTTTCAGTTTTCACCAGAGGCTGTGTTTTCTCAGTTCACAAACTGTCCACATGAGTAAAGGCTCTCTATTTTCTAATATTCCTTTCTAGGAATTTTTGTTGACACTATCTAGTAATTCTTCCCTGTAAGACCCATGAGGATTGGGTCTATATCTATTTTGCACTTACCTAACACACTGCTTTACATCTTACCAATGATACACAGAGACCTCATCAGATCACTGGGGAGAAGTAGGGAGGGGCCATAGGAGTAGGTTGGCTGAGGCAATAGTAAACAGCCTAGGATGGAATTGGCTGAGAAATCGAATGCCTTCACAGAGCAAGGAATTAGAAAGAAGTTATCAGTACATGCCTGAGGCAGGAGTACTCACCGGGACCAGCCCAGCTAGTGATTCATAATCAGATCACCATGTGAGGTTACTTTCCCTAGGACTCCTTTTTTTCATCCACAACAGAAACACACCAGACTATAAGTTCCATGAGAGGAAAGCCCATGGTCTGGTTTGTTCACTATAATATCCCTCTCATAAATTTAGCATATGCCTAGAATATTGCTTAGGAAATACAAGGTAGGGCAAAAGTAAGCTTACAGTTGTGAGTATGCAAAACACAGCTTACTCTCATATTATTATTAATTATTGTAGTATTCACCATGTAAACAATTGTAAACCTACTTTTGTCCCACCCTATATTTGAATAAATGAATAAGTGAAAGGAAGACAAGTAAATTATTCATAAATATACCTAAAAATGGAATAGAGAAACCTACCTTTCTTTAATCCCTGGGCTCCCACAAAATCCAGATTGAATTTACCTGACATTGAAAAGGATCTTGAAGCTGATGTGAGTAAATATCATGTAATGCTTACAATCATAACTTAATCGTTTTAAGTTAAATTTCAATTATTTAAATTATACCATAAAACAGGGTAAACTTTAACCTAAAATGGGCCTGTCTTGCACATTTTTGTTTCTGACATACTTTTAGAAATGTGACTTATATTGTCCATAAAAAAGGCCCTCTGCCTGAATCCTGCCATGAAAGGTCTGGGCAATATTAGAAAATAGTTTATTTTTTGCCTTTTCAGGATTTTTAAAGTATATTTTATTGATTATGCTATTATAGTTGCCCCAATTTTTTAATCCCCTTTATCTTCCTCATTCCTGTACTCCACCACCCTCCAGCAGTACTGCCCTCACCCTTAGTTCGTGTCCATGGATTAAACAAGTAAGTTCTTTGACTTCTCCATTTCCTATAGTATTCTTAACATCCCCATGTCTATTTTGTACTTACCAATTATTCTTCTTATTCCCTGTACCTTTATCCCCATTGATAACCTTCCATGTGATCTCCATTTCTGTGATTCTGTTCCTGTTCTAGCTGTTTGCTTAGTTTGTTTTAGTTTCAGTAGTTGATAGTTGTGAGTTTGTTCTCATTTTACTGTTCGTAGTTTTGATCTTCTTTTTCTTAGATAAGTTCCCTTAACATTTCATATAATAAGGGCTTGTTGATAATGAACTCCTTTAACTTTACCTTATCTGAGAAGCACTTCATCTGCCCTTATTCTAAATGAAAGCTTTGCTGGATAGAGCAATCTTGGATGTAGGTCCTTGTCTTTCATGACTTGGAATATTTCTTTCCAGCCCCTTCTTGCCTGCAAGGTTTCTTTTGAGAAATCAGCTGATAGTCTTCCGGGAACTCCTTTGTAGGTAACTGTCTCCTTTTCTCTTGCTGCTTTTAAGATTCTCTCCTTCACTTTTCTCTTGGGTAATGTAATTATGATGTGCCTTGGTGTGTTCCTCCTTGGGTCCACCTTCTTTGGAACTCTCTGAGCTTCCTGGACTTCCTGAAAGTCTACTTCCTTTGCCTGATTGGGGAAGTTTTCCTTCATTATTTTTTCAAGTAAGTTTTTAATTTCTTGCTCTTCCTCTTCTCCTTCTGGCACCCTATGATTTGGATGTTGGAACATTTAAAGTTGTCCTGGAGGTTCCTAAATCTCTCCTCATTTTTTTGAATTCTTGTTTCTTTATTCTGTTCTGGTTCAATGTTTACTTCTTCCTTCTGGTCCAAACCATTGATTTGAGTCCTGGCTTCTTTCCCTTCACTGTTGGTTCCCCACGCATTTTCCTTTATTTCACTTTGTATAGCCTTCATTTTTTCTTTCATTTTGTGACTGAACTCAGTCATTTCTGTGAGCATCCTGATTACCAGTGTTTTGAACTCTGCATCAGATAGGTTGTCTGTCTCCTCGTCGCTTAATTCTTTTTCTGGAGTTTTGACCTGTTCTTTCATCGAGCCATCTCTTTGTCTCAGTGTACCTATTGTAAGGGGCAGAGCCTTAGGTATTTGCCAAGGGTGGGACAACCTGCTTTGTTCTGTTGTGGTGCTGTATGTGGGAGAGGGGTCAGATAGGGAACACTATCACTAGCTCAGCTCTCACTCCGATTTCCCTCACTTCCCTCGCTTCCCACGAGTAGATTGTGCCCTTTCAGGTGCTGATTAACAGATGAGTGGGTTTGTGTATGTTCTAGGACCCTATGGGCCTCTCCAGTGGACTATCCTGTGAGGCCGGGAGTTTCACATCTTTAGTTTCCCATGCTGAAACCCTGGATTCCATAGTCTATCTCGCTCTACAGTTGTTATTCTCGGCTATCGGCGCACAAATGTGTGACTGAATGGTTTGCCAGGCACTACCTCAACAGTGTGGTCTGCCACCCTGGCTGCTGTCTCCACCTCTCCTACCAGTCCCCTCCTACCAGTCTGGATGAACATTTCTTTATCTCCCTGGTTGTCAGACTTTCCATGCAGGCAATCATTCAGGCAGTTCTGGTTGTTTATTTGTTTTTAAATTGGTTGTTATCCTTCTTTTGGTTGTGCTAGGAAGTAAAGCATTTCTACCTACTCCTCCACCTTGGCTACAACTCCCTCAGGATTCTTTTTTTTTTCATTGAACAGGAAGTCATAGAAGTCATAACTTTGTTAATAATAGAAACAGTGCAGTTAGCTGAAGTTACTCTCTTTTTTTAAAACAAGATTTATTTATTTATTTTAGAGAAAGGAAGGGAGAAAGAGAGAAAGAAGCCCATCACTGGGACCTGGTGTGCAACCCAGGCATGTGCCCTAGACTGGGAATCAAATCTGTGACCTTTTGGTTCCCAGGCCAGCGCTCAATCCACTGAGCCACACCATTCAGGGCTATAGTTAACTTTTGAAACACCAAAAAAGGTCCTTGTTTTTAGATGGTTACATTGTTAATTCCGTAATAGCCTTATAATATCATTACTGTTGTTATTTAGGACTGAGACTGCCTTTGCTCTGGACACATTTGCTTGTGACATGAGCAGTTGTAAGTCCTGAACTTCCACATCTGCTATATCAACCTATTTCCCTTCACCCTCCTCTTGTACAGTTGGAGTCTGTGTGTTTTCTTGAATGTTGGAGACAGCTTCACCTTGAACTTTCAGTTTCTCAGGATCTACTAACTGTGCTTGCTGAGATAAATCCTTGATCCTGATTTCCCACAAAACTATGCAGGCGTCTGAAGCTGGACTCTTGTAGACATCTGGTTTTGTGATGACGAAGAGGATATTCTTAGATTTCCTGATGGTGACCCTAGTAACCCCTGTAACCTGTCGAAGACACTGTTCGGATGTAGCTTCCTATGCCTTCTTCTCACTGGGCTCTGTTTTGCTTTACTGACTGATTCTTCATCAATTTTGCCAGTTGGGGTTGTTATGTGGTTGCCTGGTACTGATTCATCACTGTCAGATTCTGTTCCAGACAGTGTCTCAGCCTGGGGCTGTCGCAACTCCTGCTCTGCAGGAGGAAGGGTTTCTGTGGCTTCACCTGGCATTTTGTGCAGGAAATGCAAAACCAAGATGGCATCAGAAAGAGGAGCACCAGGACTTCAATTTAAAAAATATTTAAATCCTACTAAGCTCATAGCTCAGTTTGTTAAGGGTCATCCTGCAAAGTGAAGGGTCACCAGTTCCATTCCTGGTAGGGCACATGCCTGAGTTGCAGGCCTGGTCCCTGGTTGGGGTGTATGCAAGAGTCAACCGATTGATGTTTTTCGCACACACTGATGTTCCTCCCCCTCTCTTTCTCCCTCCCTTCCCCTCTCTCTAAAAATAAATAACTAAAATCTTAAAAATTAATTTTAGTGTAATATCTGATACATAAAAAAGAACGTGTTATGTGAACATGTGTTATAATAAGGTGTGTTCTGCTTAAGAACAAGAACATTAACATTTATTTCCTTTGGTGATCTTATACATATTTTGAAAAGATTTTGGCTTCCAGTTACCTGGCATTAATGTAAAAGGCTTGAAAAATACATATTCAATAAGGTGCTACATGCTGACAATAGCTTTAGCTTTTACTATTCTTGGGCATATAAAAAATTTTATAGCATTTTTTTCCTGATAATAAAAGTGTATGTATTCATTGCAGAAATTTTTGAAAAATATGGAAACATAAAAATAAAAATAAAAATCCCACTATCTTCACATAATTGTTAACATTTTTAAATACACAGGAGCATGCACCCATGTGCACACACACGCTCACACACTAATATATTTTATTATGTTTCTTGAATTCCTTTGAAGACACAAATCTATGAATCCCTAATAATGGAACTTCAGGCATTGTGGGAGACCAATGGGAAACTTATTGGGGTTAAGGTTTTCTCAAATCGTGTCGAACAAAGCATCTGCCTTCTAAAATCATAGCGTTATAGTGGTACTCTCATGTTCAGTTATTAAGTAACCCAAACAACTCTAAGGCCATGATGTGGGTGTAAATAGTTGAACATTATAATTCAAACAGATTGGACCAAATTCATATATTCGCTATAAGATGAGGGTATTCAGCTAAATTCATGCTAAGCAAGCATATGCCTGATGCCTCATGCATTCATACATTCACAGATGTAAATTTACCTGGACTGATGAGTGGTGACAGAATCAGAAGGGTTTTAACAGTGAAATGATATCAGAACAGAACTAATATATAAGAAAAGTAGTTTATTCCAATAAACTATCCACAACCCAGAAAACTACTGAGGCAATTGTATCTGTATCTGGGCAGTAAATGAGGAGATGAGCATTAAATGAAAGACAGGTCTCCAATGTGCATCAGATGGATGTTTTTTCTTACTGAGTGATGGTAACTAGTCTAGCAGGTTCTTCTAGTCTAGCAGGTTCTTCTAGTCCTCTTGGGGGGGGGGGAGGAAGCCTGTAAAAAACAGATAACTCTTGCATAATGTTTTTTTTGAATTGACACTTTTGGTTTGTATGTGAGGACCCTCCACCTCAGAACACATAATATCTAAAGATAATATCTAGAGACTAAGAAAGATGCTTTCCTAGCTGAGTAAATATTTCACTGGGGGTTTCAGTCTCCAGGACATAGGAAATAATATCTCAGTTTAAGAGGTGTGTGGGTAGAGCTTGGGGGGTGGGTGGGTGTCAAGTTCAGGAATTTTAACTGAGACACAAGCTCAGGATGGAAAAAAAGCTAAGAAAGATGCCAAAGACAGGACCCAAAATATGAGAAACCAAATACACTAAAATCAGAATCCAAAGCTAAGTTCACAGATCAGCCACATGGTAGAAAAGGCCACCAGTAAGATTTAGAATACAAAGAAAGTACAGGAAAACTGGTATCAAATAGTAAGCTTTTATACACTTTTCTAAAGAGGGTTAAAAATATAAATAATCACCTACATGAGTGGATCTGGCAAGCTATGAGGGGGACAAGGTCAATTTGTCCTTCATGAGGCCAAATGTTCATGTCTGGCAGCCAACCTTGAATCCTGACTATATAGTATGTTATGGATTAAATCAGCCAGTATAGGCATTTCGCAAACAATACCAAGCAAATAAATTAATACACCTTACATTTGTTTAAATTGTTATGTTAAGAGGGGGTCCTGAGAATGTTTTCAGTTGTGATATCTTTAGGTAGAAAAGATTGTGTGACTCACTTAAAAGGTCATCACTTGTAGATTTATCAAAGAATTATCATTTGTATGCTATACCAAGCTATTGCCAAAAATCTAAAAATAATAGCCCAATCTTGCGATAGTCATTACATGGGCTTAATAGTTTTGCTAGGTTTGATGTTTCACTACAGCTTTAGATTTCAAATTCAGCCTCCTGGTCATTGTTTGTTCCTTTGGGTTTAATGGCTATAAATTTTGTTAGGTGCACCCTGGCTGATGTGGTTCAGTGGATTGAGTGCCAGCCCGCGAACTGAAGGGTCACCAGTTTGATTCCCATTCAGGGCACTTGCCAGGGTTGCAGGTCAAGTCCCCAGTAGGGGGCACACACAAAAGGCAACCACACATTGATGATTCTCTCCCTCTCTTTCTCCCTCCCTTACCCCCCCTCTAAAAATAAATAAAATATTTTTAAAAATTATGTTTGGTGTTATCTTGATTAGGGTCACATCATCCAAACAACTGGACTTCAGCAGCAAGAATGGTTAATTGAGAGGTAGGTTAACACATTTTTACATTCCTCTTCTCTCTAATGTGAAAAAATACATAGGGCTATTGCTAAACACTATATTTAGATACAAAATCTATCAGGAAAAATTTTATTGAAAACACACACAGGTTAAAATATAATAATACTTTACCACAGTTCAAAATATATCACATTTTGGTTTTATGCCTGTACCGAGTAGGAAGGCTTCTTTGTAATTGATCTTGAATGTAAGTTTTATAAAAGAACTTCTGCCAAGATGGTCCCCACACTTCAGGCCAATCTAGTCTCAAAACTCCTCTGGTAATAAGAGCTCAATGAGGTTTCCCTCCAGCTTCATCAAGTCTAGACTGTTCTTGACACAAAAAATTACTTCCAGAGTTAACTGAGGTTTAATTTTCTTCGTTCCCCTGCCCCCCACTCCCAGATCTGTTAAAGGTCCTTATTTATCAGTTTCTTCTAACTGCTTTGTTCTCTTTCCACTTGGCTTAAGAATAAAGAAAAAATGAGAGTCACGAAGACACATCCTTTTATTGACACAGAAAGCTCCAATCCACAGGAGCCACTTGCTGTTTCCTGAACAGAGAGAGCAAAGTTTCCTTACCAGCAGCAATCCAGCTTTCCTCTGTTTGCTTTTGTTCCCTTCACAGTCTATATCTGATACATTGTCTTATTTTTAAAGTTATACCAATGCATACTCTTTATAAAACATTTTTAAAAAGCTTTTATTAGGTTATTGTAATATGTGTTCATTGGAAATACAATTAAGCAAATTGTAGAAAATAAAGTCTCCATTACCTCACCAATCTTAGTGGCAGTATTTTTCTATAAATATATGTAGGCATATGAATATTCACAGTAATTTAAAAAGCAATCATCTGTGCATATCATTTTTTAGCCTGCATTTTTCCACATAAAAAATACTTTCAACATCAATCTTAATATGATGCATATAGTCCATCTCATAGATGTCCTAAAACTCAGTTGTTAAATATTTGCTATTTTTAAAATATTTTATTTATTTATTTTTTAGAAAGGGGAGAAGAGAAGGAGACAGACAGGGAGAGCAACAACAGTGTGTGGTTACCTCTTGCATGCCCCTAACTGGGGACCTGGCCTGCAACCCAGGCATGTGCCTTGACTGGGAATCGACCCAGCGACCCTTTGTTTCACAGGCCGGCATTCCATCCACTGAGCCACACCAACCACGGCTGCTATTTTATTTTTTAAGGGCAAAATTTAATCTTTATACAGGCCACTGCAAGATGTGAAATTCCACATAGAAATAAGAAACACATTGAGGGAGGTCAAGCTTCAGATAGTATGTGTAGTTTGGAACTGTTCCAATATAGTTTTATTACAAAAAGTGCTACAATAACCAACCACATTTAAAAAGAGTTCTTAGCAGAGAAACAGTAAGACAAACTTATACCAAGCATAGTACACAACAAACAACTTTATTCCTCAGTAAGGTCCCAGGAGTGCCATAATGAACTCGGAATGTATAGTCTTCAGAGGTAGTTTCTGGCACATTTTGATCTTCCTCTTGAAGCTTTGTATACAGACTCATTTTCATGTTTTGTAGAGCTTCAGTTTTGTCCAAACCTCCACATTCTTCAATCATTGTACTAAGTTTCTCAGTTTCACCTAATTTCTCAGCAGCCTGAAAGATATTTGAAATGGCATCAGAATAACCAAATAATTCTGACATCTTTCACAGTTAAGAGATTCAGCAATGGTTCTAGTATGCCACAGTGAACAAGATATACAATCTCCGCAACTGTTCCACCACTTGTATAGTTGGTCACAGCCCATGCAGCTTTGTTTTGAATCTTAAAGCCTGCCTTAGAAAGATGGCCAGTGAGGAATGGGACTAATCCATGATTCACAACTTTCTGCATAGGGTCCTGGCAGCCAGCTGTGATATTTCACATTGTCTACATAGTTTGCTTCTGGAGTTCTTTAGCAGGCTTGGAAAAACAGCAAATGCTTCCACATCTGTTCATTTGTCCCAGTAACAATATGTCTTATGGCTCTTAGCACATGAATCACAACTGGCAATTCAGTAGTTCCTAGGAACTTCACAAGTTGGGGTACAACTCCTGTTTTCATGACCATTTCAATCTGTTCGTTTGGACCGTCAATAAAGTAAGTAGGAAGAATTTGCTCAATAGTATCTAACGGGGTTGCACATTTCTTGTTGCAACAAAGGTTTCAATGTGTCCAGGTAAGATTACTTAAGTAACCACATGCTAAAGATGATATATCCAGAATTGCACTAAGAGCCAAAAGTGGGTCAATTGCACCACGTGTGATAATCAAGTCTTGGAAAACTGAACCATCACCAGCAGAGCCCATATGGCTTGTTCACTGATACGAACATGGGGAGATGTCAACAGAGAAATGAATGCTGGGATAACACCTGCATCTACTACAGCCTTGGTCTGTTCTGATGTCCAGGAAGCAAAGTTAGTGAGGGCTCAAGCAGATTCAAACTGAATGAAACTACAACCAGTTCTGCCCAAGAAGGACACAGATTTTGGAATCAAGCCACCCTAGATTATGTTGCTTATGGGTGGCTGTTTTTTCCCCTAGAAAGTAGTTCCCTAATAGCTTGAGTAGCTTGGAGCTCGCTTTCCAAATTGTTGCTATATATGCCTCTGACATTGTTCTCAACAGACCAATTTACAGTGCCCTAGTTGTTGCGGGTTAATTTTTTTTTTCCTTTTTCTTCAGCAGATAAGTAGCATCATCAGGAAATGAGCTTACATTTCTCCTTTTCAGCATCTGGTCATTCCTAGCTCTTCTCAGCTCCAGCTTAACTTGTATTCCACACCACCTCATGTCTAAACCATCTTCCATCTTATTCTTGCATCTGTTAAAGTGAGTAGTTGGTGAATTAGCATTCCTGTTGGTGGACATGGTTATGAGACAAAAGGAGAAAGCTACCCAGCTAGCTCAGGCTTTCACAGAAGACTGTGTAGAGTGCATAGTTTGCAGGTCTGCTGCTCTGAAAACTTCCACCACAGACAAGCTGGGAGATGGTGTGCAAATATTTTATAGGATTTAAACAATCCCAAAAGGATCTTAACTAAAAATTAACTAAGATGTAATCTTACTTATGTTTTAGTTAAAATTTCTACAGAGGAATTCATTGGATAAAAAGTTATTCATAGCCCTGGTTGGTATGGCTCAGTGGTTGGATGCTGGCCTGTGAACCGAGAGGTTGCCAGTTTGATTCCTGGTCAGGACACATGCCTGAGTTGCAGGCCAGGCCCCCAGCTTGGGGCATGCAAAAGGCAACTGATCAATCTATGTCTCACACATTGATGTTTCTCTCCCTTTCTTTATCCCTCCCTTTCCTGCTCTCTAAAACTAAATAGTAATACATTCTTTATTTTTAAAAAATTTTTTAAAAGATTGTGGACGTCTGGCCAAGATGGAGGCGTAGGTGGAAATGCTGTACCTCCTCGCACAACCAAGATTAAGGTCAACAAATATTTATAAACAATAACATAACCAGAACACAGAAAATTGAACTACGGAAGTCCGACAACCATTCAACCAGCTTGGTAAGAGAGGCAGAATGGGCAGTTGGCGGAGCGGGAACGTGGCTGGAAAAGGCAGTGGCTGGCAGACCTGCAAGCACCGGGGAGCATAGGTGGCATGGAGCTTTCAGACCCCAGACTCGGGGAGGAGACAAGCAGAGCACGCAGGGCAGTTGGCTGACCAGGGACACACATTCCCATACAGATAAACTAGGCACTTGTGGGAGGCAGCAGAGGGGATGCAAATCCGAGAGATCGAGGAACAGGCTCTATTGTTCCCTCGCTGACCCCGCCCCCACAGATAGTATCACAACTCTGTGACTAGGTTGCCCTGCCCTGGTAAATACCTAACGCTCCACCACACGTATGTAACAGGTGCCACCTGACCAAAAATGACTCAAACAGAGGAACAGTTCAGAGCCCCAAAGCCAATACTTTTAAAAGACCAAGAGATAGCCAACCTATCAGATGCACAGTTCAAAACACTGGTGATCAGGATGCTCACAGAATTGGTTGATTTTGGTCACAAATTAGATGAACAAATGAAGGCGATGATAAGTGAAATGAAGGAAAATGCACAGGGAACCAATAGAGATGGGAAGAAAACTGGGACTCAAATCAATGGAGTGGACCAGAAGGAAGAAAGAAACAACCAAACAGAAAAGAATGAAGAAACAAGAATTCAAAAAAATGAGGAGAGGCTTAGGAACCTCCAGAACATCTTTAAATGTTCCAACATCCAAATCATAGGGTACCAGAAGGGGAAGAGGAAGAGCAACAAGTGGAAAACTTATTTGAACAAATAATAAAGGAGAACTTCCCCAATCTGGCAAAGGAAATAGACTTCCAGGAAGTCCAGGAAGCTCAGAGAGTCCCAAAGAAGTTGGACCCAAGGAGGAACACACCAACGCACATCATCATTATATTAGCCAAGATTAAAATGAAGGAGAGAATTCTAGAAGCAGCAAGAGATAAGGGGACAGTTACCTACAAAGGAGTTCCCGTCAGACTGTCAGCTGATTTCTCAAAAGAAACCTTGCAGGCAAGAAGGGGCTGGAAAGAAGTATCCCAAGTCATTAAACACAAGGACCTACATCCAAGATTGCTCTCTCCAGCAAAGCTTTCATTTAGAATGGAAGGGCAGATGAAGTGCTTCTTGGATAAGGTCAAGTTGAAGGAGTTCATCATCACCAAGCCCTTATTATATGAAAAGTTAAAGGGACTTATCTAAGAAAAAGAAGATAAAAAACAGGAACAGAGAAAGGACAGCAAACTCACAGTTATTAACATCCACACCAAAAACCAAAGCAGACTAAGTGGACAACTAAATCAGGAGTGGAGCCACAGAAATGGAGATCACATGGAGGGGCAGCAACAGGGGAGTGGGAGGAGGGGTGGGGAGAAGGTACAGAGAATAAGTAGCATAGACAGTGGGGAGAAAATAGACAGGGAGATGGCAAGAATAGTGTGGGAAATGTAGAAGCTAAAGAACTTATGACACATGGACATGAACTAAAGGGGGTGTGCAGGGTGGAGGAGAATGAAGGGGGGAAATAGAACAACTATAAGGGCAAAATCAATAAAATATATTTTAAAAAAAGATTGTATTACTATTTAGTTTTAGAGAGAGGAGATAGGAGGGGGAGAGTGAGGGAGAGAAACATCAATGTGTGATTGCCTCTCGTGTGCCCCCACTGGAGGCCTGGCCCAAAACACAGGCATGTGCCCTGACTGGGAATTGAACTGGTGACCCTTTGGTTTGTAGGCCAGCACTCAATCCAGTGAGCTACACCCACCAGAGCTAAAGCCATCTTTTAAAAAATGGTATGCATCATTTCATGGTATTTAATAAATGTACTATACTGCAGAAAGTACATATGAATGAACTCTTCTAACTTAGTTTATAAAACTGCTTTTATTCTGCGATACCAAAAGTTCCATTTTTTGTTATTCTTTTTTTTTACCTCTCTTTGCTGATCTGCTAGGTGAAGGCAGACCTCATTTTTTTTTTATCTCTATTAATATAAATGCATATATTTATTGGCTAAATATTTGCATATATTTATTTGTATTTCATCCAAATTGTCTTTCATGTTATTTTCCATTTTTCCTAGATTATGTTGCTTATGGGTGGCTGTTTTTTTCCCTAGAAAGTAGTTCCCTGATAGCTTGAGTAGCTTGGAGCTGGCTTTCCAAATTGTTGCTATTTATGCCTCTGACATTGTCCTCAACAGACCAATTTACAGTGCCCTAGTTGTTGCGGGTTAGTTTTTTTTTTTTTTTCCTTTCTCTTCAGCAGATAAGTAGCATCATCAGGAAATGTATGCTCATTTCCTGATGATATCATTGTTTATGTCATTTCTTTGTAAATATGCTGTTTGTACTTTTATTATGATTTGAAAGAGCCATATATATATATATATATTACTAGTAGTAAACCTTCATATAATTCTTATAACTTTCTCTTTAATAAAGTTTCTCAAGCTGGAAATATCTAAAATATTCATAAATAAGTGACTGACTAAATGCATTATAGTTCCATCATGTAATAGGATATACAAGGCTAACGTTAGAAAAAGTAAAGTAGCTCCATATGTGCTGACGAGAAAAAATGTCCATGATTTACTGTTGAGGGAGAAAAGCTAGGAGCAAAAAAATCACTTAGAATGATTCTTGTTTTGAAAAGGTTATATATTTAGGTACGCACAGTATATGTGTATATATGTACTGGAAAAGGTCTAGAAATACATGAATAAATTATTAGAAATAGTTACCTCTGGAATGAGGAATTGAAGAAAATAAAGAGACACTAATTATTTTTTATATAACTGTATTGTTTGATGTTCTATATTAATATACAATGAATTCATAATGATATGGTGCTAATCAATAAAAATGAAACACATTTTAATTTTTGTGTAGTCATATCTTTTCCTGTATGGATTTTATCTTTGGTATCAAACCTAGAAAAATCTTTATTGTGCCAAGATTATATCATTATTTTTTAAATTTTATTTTAGCATTATTATAGCTTTACTTTTTACATTTACAACTTTAATCAATTACAGTTTATTTTGCTGTGGTATGAGTCACAAAGCAACAATAAAAATACATCTTTGCCAATCTTATTATAAATTATTTATTTATATATTTATAAAGTATCAGCCACATGCTATGAAAAATAGAGACATTTATTGAAGAAGACACAGGAAACATTGTGTGTAGAACAATGATGCCTCAGGCCCCTTCAAAGAAGTCACCTCGGGACCTCACACAGTTCTTCTAATCACCATCAGTTTCCCTGTTGTATTTTCCTGAATCTCATCATGGTTTGAAATCTCTTCCCTTTCAGAGGTGATTTTAGTTTTGGGAAAAGTCACAGGGCACCAAATCTGGGCTATGGGGGAGCTGAGTCATCTGGGTGATTCGATGTTTTGCCAAAAAACTGTATGAGATGTGATGCATGAGCAGGCGCATTGTAGTGATAAAGCAGTCAATCTCCAGTTGCCCATAGCTACAGCCTTCTGAATCATCTAAATAGTTTCTGCAGAGGAATGTTCAAGCTTCATGCAAAATTTGATGCAGATTCGTTGTTCTACTAGTTCAGTTGTTTGAATGAGACAGCCACACAGTTCACGTGCTTACTGAATGGTGTCTACCAACCCTACTGACTAGTACAGTGAAGTCATATTTGTTCACACATGCGCATTCCAGTCCACTCTCCTTAACTACCAGGTTACAGTGATGTGGTGGAAACCATTCTCATTATATTAACAATGACTGGACTTTTTCTGTACAAACTATATATAGTTTACCATATATATATATGGTATATATATATATATACATATACACCATATATATACAAACTGTACAAACTATACAATCTGTACAAACTATATATAGTTTACCATATATATATATATATATATATATACCATATATATATATGGTATAAACTATATAGGGTATATACCCTATATACCCTATATAAACTATATATATATAGTATATATATATGCCCTAAAATTAGGATTTATTTATAAAAAATTCTGTATTTATTCTTACATGTTTAAACTTCAGCTACCCTCAAAGATTTCTCCATTTGATGTAATGAACCTATGAGACCTATGCCCAGTGGGGGGCGTGTGAGAGGCAACCACACATTGATGTTTCTCTCCCTCTCTTTTTCCTTCCCTTCCCCTCTGTCTAGAAAATGAATTAAATCTTAAAAAAAAAAAATCTGGAACTAACAATAATAACCTGCAAGAGAAAAATAACTTTAAACACCAATACACTAAGAGATATATAAATCCAAATAAAATAAATTAGAATAGTGTTATTGAAGGTGCTTTAGGTATAATACTGTCGGATAATACTGTAAAGGCGAAAAGCTATATTATAATTTTGATGGTATTAGGTTTTTTGTTTTTGTTGGATAACAGTTTGCATGTACTATATGACTAGGTTTAAAAATCAATGATCTGTAATCAGAAGAACAAATTGAGGATTCTCTTATATGTAAAAAACATTTGTCAGGATTAATGAATATCCATTTGTTATATAAATTACAACTAATGATATTTTAAAATTTTCTAAAGTATATTTTATTGATTATGCCATTATAGTTGTCCCATTTTTTCCTCTGCTTTCTCCCTGTCCACTCTGCACCATCCCTTCCACCAGCATTCTACCCCCTTAGTTCATGTTCATGGGATATACATATAAGTTATTTGATTTCTCCATTTCCTATACTACTCTAAACCTCCCTCTGTCTATTTTGTGTCTATCAATTATGCTTCTTATTCCCTGTACTTCCCCCCCCTTCTCCCTGGTACTCCTCATCTCTGACTGATAACCCTCCATGTGATCCCCATTTCTGTGAATCTGTTCCTGTTCCAGTTGTTTGCTTACTTAGTTTTTGCTTTTTTTTTTTTTTTTAGATTTGGTTGTTGATAGTTGTGAGTTTGTTGTCATTTTACCATTCATAGTTTTGACCTTCTTCTTCTTAGATAAGTCCCTTTAACATTTCATATAACAAGGGCTTGGTGATGATGCACTCCTTTAACTTGACATTGTCTGGGAAGCACTTCAGCTGCCCTTCCATTCTAAATGATAGCTTTGATGGATAGGGTAATCTTGGATGTAGGTCCTTGCCTTTCCTGACTTTAAATACTTCTTTCCAGCCCCTTCTTGCCTGCAAGGTTTCTTTTGAGAAATCAGCTGATAGTCTTCTGGGAACTCTTTTGTAGGTAACTGTCTTCTTTCTTCTTGCTGCTTTTAAGATTTTCTCCTTATCTTTAATCTTGGCTAATATAATTATGATGTGTCTTGGTGTGTTCTCCCTTGGGTCCAACTTCTTTGGGACTCTCTGAGCTTCCTGGACTTCCTGGAAATCTATTTCCTTTGCCAGATCGAGAAAGTTTTCCTTCATTATTTTTTCAAATAAGTTTTCAATTCCTTGTTCTTCCTCTTCTCCTTCAGGCACCCCTATTATTCAGATGTTGGAGTGTTTAAAGTTGTCATGGAGTTCCTAATCCTCTTCTCATTTTTTTGAATTCTTGTTTCTTCATTCTGTTTTGGTTGAATGTTTATTTCTTCCTCCTGGTCCAAACCATTGATTTGAGTCCGGGTTTCCTTTCTGTCACTGTTAGTTCCCTGTGTATTTTCTTTTATTTCACTTTGCATAGCATTCACTCTTTCCTCTATTTTGTGACCATACTCAACCAATTCTGTGAGCATCCAGATTACCAGTGTTTTGAACTGTGCCTCTCATCAGTTGGCTATCTCTCCATTGGTTAGTTCTATTTTTTTTCTGGAGCTTTGATTTTTTCTTTCATTTAGACCATATATATATATATATATATATATATATATATATATATATATATATATATATATATTTATTTATTTATTTATTTATTTGTCTTGGTGTGCCTGTTGGATATTAAGGGGCGAAGCCTTAGGTATTTGCCAGGGTGGAGCAACCCACTTCACTGCATTGTGGTGCTGTATGTGGAGGAGGGGTTAGAGAAAGAACAATGCTGCATGCTGGGCTCTCCGCTGGCTTTCAGTCACTTTCTCTGTTACCCACAAGCAAAATGGTGCTGATATCTCAGGTGGATGGGTTTGTGTATGTTTTAGGACACTGTCGGTCTCTCCAACAAACTCTCCTGTGAGGCTGGGAGTTCCTCCCACTGCCACAACCCCCACAGGTTTTTTTATTCAGAGCTTTTAGGCTTTATTTCCCCGTGCTGGAACCCTGGGTTGCACAGTCTGTCTCAGTTACCTGTTGCTCCTCCTGGTTTATCTGCACACACAAATGTGGGAATGCCCAGTCTTCCAGCCACCACCTTGCCTGCCCTGGTCCTCCAGCCACTGCCTTGCCTTGAGTTCTCTCCACCCTGGCTGCCTGTCTCCACCCCTCCTACTGGTCTGGATGAATGTTTCTTTTTTACTACTTGGTTGTCAGACTTCCATACAGTTTAATTTTCTGGCAGTTCTGGTTACTTTCTGTCTTTAAATTTGTTGTTGTCCTTCTTTTGGTTGTGTGGGGAGGCAAAATGCATCTATCTATGCCTCCATCTTGGCCAGAAGTCCTAATAATTCTTAATGAAGGCAGCAGGCATCAGTAAATAAACCATTAAATTGAGAATTAACATGTTACTCAAGTCAGTGAAAGAAAAATCACAAAATTATTATCTTTTAGGCATTAATTGGTTAATGGTTATTGTTATCACAGAATTGTTCACAATTGTATTTAATGCTCTGGATTCAACTCAGAGAACTTTCTTACAGAGATTGCACAGGAAAAAATACAGGTAAGAGTCCCAAAGATTCCAGGTATGCTCAGGCATACCTACAGGGTTGGAGAGATGGGGCCAGCTGGGATTTTCTGGTTCTAGGATTTAGAAATCCAAGAATGGAGTCCTTGCCAGTCAGCTCAGTTTGTTAGAGCATTGTCCCAAATACACCAAGGTTGTGGTTTCATCTCCGGTCATGGCACCTACAAGAAACAACAAATGAGTGCATGTATGAATAGAACAACAAACTGATGTCTCTCTCTCCCAAAAAGAAAATCAATAAAAAGAAAAAAGAAATCCCAGGGATGGGACAACAATGAGAAATATGAACACTGAAAATCGGTGAGAAGGACAGACTCCTAAAAGTGCTGCTTAATTATTTGTTTGACTCACGAACAATTACTTACCAACTGCTACTACTGTCTCGGTACCAGTGAAACAGTAGTGAATAAAATAAAGTTCTTGCCCTTATGGAGCTTCTATGTTGGTAGGGGTGATCAACAGTAAACACATAAATAGCAAATGCTAGTGACTAGAGTATGGGGAAATTTTAAAACAGGGCAAAATTATATCATGTGAGTGCTGTTTTAAATAGGGGGACAGGGAACATTGAATTAGCAACACTAAACCATTGCACCTAGGGAAAATAAAGGGTTAGCTTCATGACAGCCTATGTTTGCATTTGTGACAACTGATCAACACAACCTTTTATGTGTGCTTCTGTTTAGACATGTTATTTAACATATATCATTGATTTAGTAACATTGAATGCATAGCCAATAGCTCTATAAGTCATGTCTGAACACAGCTTATCTAACATGTTTTTTCCATAAGGCAGTGGTTTCACCTCTGCCCAGTCCACCCAAGTGTTAGTGCCAAGGCTTTCCCTTCTGAACCACAACTGCCCCTCTGGGTGTCAAGGTCCCCTGGCCTATATCCTGGAAAATTAAGATGGAATAATGGTTTACATGGAGAATGTGGTTAGGTGTTCAAGTCTCAGGACATAGGCTTATGTTCTTTTGGTGAAGAGCCACAACTAAGTGCAAGCTGCTTTCAGTAGAAAGACCCCATCCCTCAATGACTAGACACTCAGCTAAGGTGACTGTTTCACTTCATTTCACAAGATTTCATGTTCTACACTGATGAATGGCAATCAATGGTATGTAGGCAGTGGCCCTCAAGTGCTCCCTGGCAGTGGCCTCTGAAAGTGCTGGGCAATTCTCCCACTGTTGTCCCCTTCTCCATTTCTCCTCTGTCTTGCCAAATGATGTCCTCTCTAACTTCCATTTCATGACACACCTTTGGGGACAACATCATTTGGCAAGAGAGAAGAGATAGTAGCTCCATGTAATGAAATGAAGTAGCTTAAAAAGAAATACTTGTTTTGGGAGATGCAATGCAGGGAGGGAACCGAGTTGTGTTTTGAACAGGTAAAGTGTGAGACGCCATTCAGGCACTGGATGTAGTTTGATAATTGAAGCAATAGCTTAAGGAAATTTGGAGCCAAAAGGTAAATTTATAAGTGAACAACACACATAGATAGCATAAACACCACTGAGATGAACAACATCCTTTAAGGATAAAGAAGAGGTTAAACCCGGAACAACAAAAATGGGTTGAAATCATTGTTTTCTATTGATCCTTTTTAGAGACAGTTTCCAATATTTAGTTCATTTATTCTTTTCTGGGTGGAACTATAAAATAGAGGAAATTCTGAATAGGTATTAAAGTGTTATCAGCATCAGATCAAAATTCTTGTTTTTTTTTTTTGGCCAGGTCATGTAAAACAATACTTAGCCTATTGAACTCAGATTGAACATAAGCTGGAAATTATTACTTTTGAGATTCTTTAAAACAGATTTCATTTACTTATTTTTAGAGAGAGGGGAAGGGAAAGAGAAAGAGAGAGACACATCAATGTGTGGTTGTCTCTCACAGGTCCCCTACTGAGGACCTGGCCTGCAACCCAGGCATGTGCCCTGACTGGGAATTGAACCTGTAATCCCTTGGTTCGCAGGCCAGCACTCAATCCACTGAGCCACACCAGCCAGGGCTAATTTTGAGATTTTTAGGCAGTCTTTTGATTCTTATACATTATGGCATCTTTGATCTGATTAATGAACCATATTTAAAGGTAAAAACTTCAAAGGGAAGAGTCTCCATCCTATATTCTCTGAAGCATGGAGGAAGCTGGAAAAAGTTAGGACTGAGATGGCAACATTCAATTGGGTTGGCCAAAAAGTCCGTATTTTTTTTTCCTGTAAAATAAGATACATTTTTCATTTTCACCAATAGCTTTATTGATTTATATATTTTGAGTATTTTGGCTATCTCTTGTGTGGTAGGATGTTGACTGTTTTCTATTAATGTCTCAATTTGAACACTGTCAACTTCAAATGGTCTACCCCACTGTAGAACATTGTCCAGTGAGAAATTTCTAGCAGAAAACTTCACAAATCACTTTTGACCTATTCCATCAGTCACAGCACCATCTCCATACAGTGCACAAATCTTTTTTGTTTCATTTGTGTTTTTATCTTTCTTGAAATAATGAAGCATAATATGCTGAAAATGTTGCTTACTTTCTTCCATTTTAAATATTAAAATGGGCCCTGGCTGGTGTAGCTCAGTGGATTGAGCACGGGCCTGTGAACCGAAGGATGGCAGTTTGATTCCCATCAGGGTACATGCCTGGGTTGCAGACCAGTTCCCAGCAGGGGACGCACAAGAGGCAACCATACATTGATATTTCTCTCCCTCTCTCCTTCCCTTCCCCTCTAAAGATAAATAAATTAAATTTAAAAAATTAAAAAAAAATTAAAATGGCTACACAAAGGTTCTCCAATTTTCATAAGTTTAAGAAAAAATCACACTGATATGACAGCTGTCATAATACAAGCTAACAAAATTATTTCAAACGAAGTTAAAGACAACTAAGTGCTATTGGAGACATCTTATGGAAAAAAACCAAATGAACTTTTTGGCAAACCCAATAGGTGTATGGCAAACTCAAATCCTCTAGGCAACAGTTGTACCCAAGAATAGATACTTGAGAAGTGGGAAGGGATGAGAGATAATGCAATATCAATATTTCTAGGTCCTTTTTAAAAGATTTTATTTATTTATTTTTAAAAAGAGGGAAAAGGAGGGAGAAAGAGAGGGAAGGAAACATCAATACATGGTTGCCTCTTGCCCAGCTCCAACTGAGGACCTGGCCCACAATCCAGGCACATGCCCTAACTGGGAATTGAACCGGTGACCTTTTGATTTACAGGTTAGGCTGGTACTCAATCCACTGAGTCACGCCAGCCAGGGCTCTAGGTTCTTTTTCATTAAAAAATACTGCCCTGGCTGGTGTGGCTTAGTGAAGTGAGTGCTGGCCTTTGAACCAAAAGGTCCCTGGTTTGAGTCAAGCTCAGGGTACATGCCTCCATTGTGGGCCTAGTCCCCACTTGGGGGCATGAGAGAGGCAACCCCACATTGATGTTTCTCTCCTTCTCTTTCTCCCTCCTTTCCCCTCTCTCTAAAAATAAATTAAAAAATATTTTTTAAAAGACAATATTTAATAAAATATTAATTAAAATAATTTTTAAATGGTGAGAATGGCCTTGTGGTTATTTTTTTAAAGTCCTTATCTTTTAGAGATACATGCTTAAATATTTATAGATGAAATGAAATGTCAGCATTTGCTTGAAAATACTTGGGGAGGAGTGCAGAAGTAGGTATGGGGTTATGTGAAACAAGATTATGAGTTAAAACTAGGTGATGGATACAAAAGAGTTTGTTATACTACTATTTTCATTTATGCTTATAGTTTCTTGCTTTTTATTGTGTTTTTAATCAGTGTTTCTAAAAATTAATCTTTGGAATAAAGGATGCATGTATTTCTTGATCTATGGTCAGGATAATTTCCTATGATGTAGGAATACCAAAGCTGATGTACACGAAAAGGAGTATGAGGGAAGCAGGTACTAGTCAGAATAGCAGCATTTCCGTGAATTGGAAAACTAGGAACATATCTAGATGGATGGATACGGATAAGTGCCAGTCAGGATGGTCATATTTGAAGTTGTTTGATGCTAAAAAGGTGTTCAAGTGAGCACAGTCACTGATCCCCAATAGTGGGGAATGGCTGAGGGTAGAGGACTATGCCATCCACTTAAAATACCATAAGGAGCCCCTAACAGCCAGTGATGGGTAGCAGGTCTTGTTTCTCATATTCATAGAGTATTTTCCTATTCAACTGCCCTACCCATTATTTCTTTCTGTTTTTCTCCTTCCGATAATCCCCATGATTCTTTATGATCTGTTAGGACATTTTTCTCAGGGTCACTTAACTCTCCTCTGACTGAAAACCAAGAGCTTTGTGTCAGTCCTTTCTACTCCTAGTTCAGCCATATTTGGACTATAGGATCAAAAAAGACAGCTGATAAAAGAATGTGCTGAATAACTCCAAAAGACTCTAGAAGAGTCCATTCTAATAATGGTGAGATAGAGAGCCCAGCCAGATAAGATACAGGAGTGAAGCATAAAGACAGAATGTTGTAATGCTCCCTGTGGAGAGTAAAACAAACTAGGTCCTTCTGATATATGAATAAAGAAGATTTAGGGTTTGTTGATGTCATTATTACTTAAAACTCTATCATAACTAAGAGTACCCACAGGTGTGAAGCACCAGGCCTTCAAACACTGTTTTCAAAAATTGATGAGTGAAGGGCTGGAACCAGATAAATTGCCAGTCTACGACATGTGAAAATGAAGAGCAGACTCAGATTTTCATGTCGTGGAAGCTATTTTAGGAAATCCAGAGCAAGTTAGTCTGTTTGGGAAAATAAAGAGCTGTGAATTTAGTAGTTTCTCAATAGTCAACTATGATATCACCAAAACTGAGACCGAGAGATTCTAGGTGAGTCAGTAAATTTTACTAGGTTTTAAATTCCCCATCTATCAAATGAAATAATTAGAATAGATGATCTGTAAAGAATCCATTCAGCTCCAAACTTATGATTCCATGAGATACTTAAAAACAATTATTTATTGTGGAAAAACTTTTAAAGGCATTAAAATATGGAACAACATAAGAAACTCTGAAGAGTTTCTACTCTACTTCAACATTTATCCAATTATTTTTTTTTCAGTTAATTTTTTTTATTTACTGATTTTAGAGAGAGGAAGAGAGAAAGAGAGGCAGAGAAACATCAATTTGTCTTTCCACTTATTTATTCATTCATTGGTTGATTCTTGTAGGTGTCCTGACTGGGGATCAAACCTGCAACCTTGGCATATCCAGGACAACACTCTAACCAACTGAGCTACCTGGCCAGGGCTTTGTCCAATTGTGTTTTACCTAAACCCTGACTTACTTACCCTCCTATGGTATTATTTGCAAGCAAATCATAGATATCATCTGAAACACATTTTAATAAATTCTCTTGGAGCAAAGATAGTCTATAAATAACAGGTCAGGTAAAGCCGGTCTTTTCCTGGATACCTTCTCTCATTGCAATCGTAAATACTATCATTAAACTCAGCATTATAGGATACAAAGTATCATATGCTAAACCCAGTTATATTCAGTAAAGGAAGAGCTACCACTAATGAGCACTTGCTGTCTTCCAGGTATTATAGTTATCTATTGCTGTGTAAAATATGACCCCCAAATTTTGTAGCTGGAAACAAGAAAAATTTATTATCTCACAGTTTCTGTGAATAAAGAACCCAGGAGCAGCTTAGCTGGGTGATTCTGGCTCAGAGTTTGTCAGGAGGCTGCAATTAAGGTGTTTGGCTGTAGTCATCACAAGGCTCAAGTTGGCTAGGATCCAATCCTGAATTGACTTATAGGGTTCTGTATAACATGGTAGCTGGCTTCCCCTAGAGTGAGCAATCTAAGAGGATGAGAGAGAATCCAAGACTGGAGCCACAGTCCTTTTTTAATAACCTTATCTTGATAGAGAGATCTCATCACTTTGATGTATTCCTTATGTTAGAAACCAGTTAATAAGTCTACCCCACACTCAGTGGAAGGGGGTTGCACAAGGGCATAAACCAGGAGGGAGGGATCATTTTAAGCTACAATGAGAGGCTGCCAACCACATGCTAAGTACTTTGTTGATTACTGAACTAGTCTTTCGATAGTTATAGCTTATTGTAAATTGATAAATGATTTTAGTTCTTATAAATATCATTCTACCCACTTTACAGATGAGGAGAATTAAGTAACTTGCCTAAGGAAGGAGTAGAAGAAAGCAGGGGATAAACAGACTGATTTATTTCAGTCATTCATATTATTTCCTAAGAGCCTATTATATATTGGTTATTCTGCTAGGTGCTGGAGATTTGGAAGAGAAATAAGACATGTGAATACACATATGTATGTCAGGGTTGACATATGTCAACCTTGCTTTCACAGGCCTTACAATATTAGTATGGAATTCAGACATTAAGAAATTATAAAAATAATTACAATAATCAGATTAAACTGCTGGAGGTACGCATAATACTTACATTACACATAGGGTTGAACAAAACAGATAAAAAGAAGTATAAAAGTATAAAGGTCTTTGAATATTTCTGTGAAAAGCAATGTTTAGAAGTTTTTGAAGAGAATAAGATGAAAATAATGCAGTATGCTGCAGCATTGAAGATGGCATCAAAAAAATCTTATTTTTAAAAACATTCCAATATTTCCATTCAATTCTTCTCCACTGCTGCTCCAGGGAAATGTGTACTGACCATGCCCAATCAGATGTCTATATTCTCTTCTGCAAAAGGTTGAATGATTCTTCTTTCTTATAACTATATAGGCTCACCTGAAACTGTGATACTGTAGCGATTATGACAGTTATGCTGTTATTGGGCTCTCCAGCTTCCCTCCCACTTTTTAGACAAATACTTATATGTTAAAAATTAAATTGAATTTATTTTAGCCCTGGGCACATAAGAGTGCAATGGAGAAGGCTGCTGAATCAAGGGTTTTCAAACCTAATAGCTGCCTTAAGACAAAAAATTAGCCCCACACCATATTGTACAAGTTCATTCTATTAAATTTTGGCTGGAAAAAGGCAATGAAAATTTATGGTAAATCTATAGGGCAATAAAATAATGAAGCTAATTAAAGAAATTCTTAAATCCTACATTGCCAATTAAGAAAAACCTGTCAGTCAAATGTAAGAGATACACTGGCTTCTTTCATATTCATTTCTGTGGGTGCAAGAAACCAGGAAAAGAGGAAAAAACTCAGTCTATGAGTGTTAATGAAATGTACCCATTAAAAATTTTTGTCTATATTAAATGTTTTTATTTATTTATTTAAAAGATTTTGTTTACTTTTAGAGAGAGGGGACAGGAGGGAGAAAGAGAGGGAAAAAACATCAGTGTGTGAGAGATACATCTATCGATTGTGTCTTGCATGTCCCCAGCTGGGGACCTGGCCTGCAGTCCAGGCATGTGCCCTGACTGGGAATGGAATCAGCCACTTTTTGGTTCACAGGCCCATACTCAATCTACTGGGCCACACCAGTCAGGGGTATTTTTATTTATTAAAAAAATTTTTTTGTACTCACCTGAGGACTTTTTTTCATTACTTTTAAAGAGAGAGGAAGAGGGAGCCTGGAGGAGAAGGGAGACAGAGAGGGGAAAAGAGACAAGGAGAGGGATAGGGAGCAGGAGAGAGAGGGAGAGAGAGAAACATCTATCCGTTGCCTTGTCTACATACTCACCCACAACCCGGGTATGTGCTCTGACCAGGAATGGAACCCTTGCTGTCACTAACTACCAGATAATGCTCCAACCAACAGAGCCAGGGCTGTATTAAATGTTTCAAAATATTTTATTTATTTTCAGAGAGAGGGGAAGGGAGGGAGGAAGAAAAGGAGAGAAACATCAATGTGGGAGTGAAACACCAATAGGCTGCCTGTGGCAGGCCACCAACTGGGGACATGGTCCACAACCCAGGCATGTGCCCTGACTGGGAATTGAACTGGCCATGCTCCAGTTCACAGGACAGTGCTCAATCCACTGAGCCACACCAGCCAGGGCTAAATGTTTTAAACTATTAAAAAATTTGACCTTGAGAAAGGAAGGACAAGAAGTCCACAAGCTAAATTTCTAAGCATTAAACTTCTGTTTACATTATCAATGTCAAAGTTTGGTTTCTAATGGGCTCAAACTAACTCTAAAGTATTATTAAATAAGCTGTATTTCTACTGCTGTGCATTTCTACTCAATGGATTCAGACTGCTAATGTAGTTAGGAAAACAGTTTCTGCTGTTGGCTACAAAATTCAAATTATCCATATACGCAAGAAACTTCAGAAGTAAATTGACAATAGTGCTCTCACAACCAAGGTCTGATTTCATATTTTTCTTTTTTAAAGATTTTACTTATTAATTTTAGAGAGAGGGGAAGGGAGGGAGAAAGAAAGGGAGAGAAACATCAGTGTGTGAGAGAGATCCGTTGCCTCTCACAAGGCTCCCAACAGGGCACCTGGCCTGCAAACCCAGGCATTTGTCCTGACTGGGAATTGAACCAGCAACATTTCAGTACAAAAGCCGTGGCTCGACCCGCCGAGCCACACCAACCAGGTCAGATTTCATACTTCTCGTCAAAAACACAGATTTAGTGAAAGAGTGATTCTCAGGAAAATTGTCATTATATGTGAGTACTCATTAAATGTGCACAAATCTTACCAGATCCAATTTTGGCTAGACAGGGAAATCTGTGAACTCACCCGCCAAATTGTTGGGGGCGGAGGAGGGGCAGGAGGTAACAATTTGCCTAACTTGTTTCAAACCATTTGCTTCTCATCGAAAAGTTAACTGTTATTCTTTCTCACTTCAAACCGTTGTCAAAAATATCTCTCAAGATTTGCATTGCGGCAAAAGGACCTTGCCTTAATTCGCGTGGACAAGGAAGCTACACTTGCTTAGGAGGCAGGAGAGCACTGATTATTTAAATAAGCGATTTCCACATTCGGAGTTCCCATTCTGAAATCTCGGCCGAGGTGGTGACGCGGAGGGCAGCCAAGGTCTCTCACCCGGCGCTGCAGCCGGGAACCACCAGCCCGCGGGCCTCTCTCCGGCCTCGGAGGCCCATAGTCATGTGTGGAAAGTCTAACTCCCACCCTGGGAAGGAATCTTCTTGTCCAGAGACCTGCATCCCTCCTTGCACTCTCCTCAGTGACTCTGGGCGATTCAGCATCACTTGCCCCACCTTTAAAAGGTCCGAGAAGCAGCCGCCACCTGCCTGAGACCAAAGCAATGAACCTACAGCACAGGGTGAGTCTGGGCCCGGAAGGAAGGGGTGCAAGGCAGCACCCCGGGCCCTTTCTCCTCCCCAGTTTCTGCTAGTGCCCCGCAACTCAGACGCGGAGTAGGTGCTCGCTAGCTGACCGACCTGGTGACTCGCGTTCGCGGGGGTCCAGACCCGCGAGGAGAGGGAGCCGTAGCTCCCCGGCCCCGGCGCTCCCCGGGGGCGGGGCTGAGCGGTGCCCCGCCCCCGCATCCTCCCTGTCCCCTCCCCCACGCCCTTTTCCACCAGCCTCCGCAGTAGGAAAAGGAGAGGGAGGAGAGTAGGAAAGTGCTGTTCTGTGGAAAGGGGCGGAAGGAGGGGGGGCAAGAAAGAAAAAGGGAACAGAAACATGGCCGTCAGCTGTCTGGACGGTCGTGCCTCGGGCGGCTCCTAGGCGACCCGCCGTCCGTACGGCTGGGCTCCTGAGAGAAGAGGCGCCAGCGCGAGTCTGCTCTCAGCCGTTACCCCTCGCTGCAAGCGGTGCCCCTCAACACCTCGCCTCTGAGGCGGCGCAGGCGCAGACAGGGCCGTGGCTGCGACTGCGGCAGCTGCGGCGGCGGCCGCGAGAGCACGTCCCCGCCCGGCCCAGCCCGGCCCTGCCCCGGGCGCCTAGACCGCGAAGCCGGCGCTTTCATGCCCCAGTAAAGGGGCTGTGTCTGGGTGGCGCTGAAGGAGGAGCAAGCGGCAGGTGAGTCTGCTGCGGAGGGCCTTTTGCGGAGGATCCCTGTGCGCGCCCCCTCCGGGCCCGGGCTCCCGGGCGGCGAAGGTACTGGGCAGGTAGCAACTCGGAGGTGGAGGTGGGGAGTTCCGAAGGCCTACCTGAATGGGGTGCCCGAGCTGGCGGAGAGTGGCTGGGGATGGCATTCCCGGCCTAGTTTCTTCGGGGCTTCCGGGGGCAGGGAGTCCCCGGAGCCTGCGGGGCGTGATGGGGAGAGGCTGTGCCAGGAAGGGTCTCTCCGCGCCGCCGGGTTCCTGAGAATTACTTGCGTGGAAGCGCGAGGAGTCTGGGCCCCGGGGACTACTGGGGCGACTGCTGTCTGGATGGGGGCAAGATGGGGAAAGGGCGGGCATGGGGCAGTTTCTGAGGGGGTGGAGGCGGGCGTGGAGCTAGGGACTCTCCACGGGGATCGCGGGACACAGCGGGGGAGAATTGGGTGCTTGGGCAGGTGTCACAGGTGAATTGAGTGCATTTCCTCCTCTGCCTTACCTTAGTCGTTCCTCAGGACTTCTTTGTTGGGGATGACTTTAAGGAAGGCAGGTTCCGTGCAATTCTAAGTGACTAAACACAAAACCAACTAATGAGCGCCTAGTGCTGACTCTTGTAAAGAGCTGGAACTTTTCTGTGTCGAGGATGCTGTCGTTTCGTCTCCCCTTTTCTGCTGCGTGGACCTTTCCCTCCCGAAGACGGTGCCTCATCAGAATAAAGAATGACCCAGTTTTTAAATAGTAGCCCCCACCCCACCCCAATTATGTGTTTGTTTCACACGGGAAAATTTAGAGCAGTTACCACAGTTACTTGTGCAAATGTGAGGGAAGTGTCATCGCAGTAATGAGCCCTCAGCAGTCTGTGTGTTTTTCTCAGATTTGTTAGGCCTCGTAGTCTGGAAAATCGACTAAATTGAAGTTGCCTGCGTGTGTGCAAACCAGTGATAAGGCGGTCTCCTGAGGCTCCAATTTACAGCAGAAGTAGGTCTTCACTTTCGGTCTCCGGTTTAGAAGTTGAAAGGTGTAGTATTGTAAGATAGGGGAGAATATTTGTGCTAAGGCGCTAATTTTTCAAATATTTGATTTAAGGTGATCACGTGTGTTAAGCAGCTATCTGAAAGGCAGAGCAGTTTTTCTGTGTACACGTGTGATAAAGGAGCAAAATTAGTTACAACAGGAAAATATCTCTGAGCCTTACTACCATTTATTGATCAATATAACCATGCAAAAAAACCACCTATTATTTTATTTTCTTGGTATTTAAAAAAGTTAGTAAACTGCCTTTTTGGTGCGGGACTAGGAACTCAGAAATGAACCTCGATTTGTGTTCATGAGGAGCCTCACATAGGTTGCTTTGAGTCGTTTTCCTAGTAATGGCAAACTCAGTCTACACTTTCCCCTCGTTGGTGTCTCCTGTGGACATTTTGGATTAGGGATCTGAACTTTCTGCATTACTGATTTTAGGGAACTGATAATGTCATTTGAGTTTGACCATAGTATCTCACCCAGTGTACTGCTGTTTAGACTGGTTAATTTGGATAGTAGAAAATCTATGATAGAAATGTTGACATTGTATTTTGGAATATTTTACACTTGAATAATTTGTACATTTGTGCATTCTGTTGTTGAGAGTAAATATAGTATTTTGTGGTATAAACTTGAGTTTCAGCTGAAGAAATTGGCAGTAGAGTTGATGTGTGGAGATTGTTGTTAAAACGCAAATGTTTTGAATTACAAGGAACTCCAGTGATGTGTAGGCTGTAACAGTTCATGGTGCTAGACTTGGAAGTTATTCGTTTGAGGTATTCTCTATAAAGAGACATGTTAAGTATCTGCAGTAAAAGCTAATTTGTAGCTATACATAAGGGATTTTGCATGGAAAATAATAACCCAACTAGGCACCGTTGCTCCTTATATGTCTGCCAGTTAAAGACCAAAGCATTTTGTGTTTTCATTGGAGTTTTTTGCCAAGACAGATAATGATTTCACATCGACTTTGCCGCTCAGTTTGAAAGTTAGGTTTCAGTCTTATGCTTGCAACTTAAGCACAGGTTGTAAAGTGAAAAAGAAAGCTGCTGAGTCACAGAGATAGGTTGTTTCATTTGGTCTTTCTGATTTAAATTTCCAATATAATGTTTATTGAAACTTAGATAGTCTGGGCAAATAAGCCTTCATAGCAATACATGGATTAAAATTTTATCTTCTCTATACTGGTGCCACAATTTGTATCTCTTTCAGGTTGTCAGTTTGACAGACTTGTAATAATGGATGTTTTGTTGGAATTGGAGATCCCTTTATAAGTTTAACTCTTAAAAACTTTATGAGAGTTAAAATTTGGAGAAAGAGTTGTAAATAGTACAGCTGATGTGGACCAATAGGTCTTTGGCATTATTATTTGAAATTTAACACAGTATTTTTGTGGGGCAATGTTAGGTAGTTTATAAACTAAAATTGTTTCTACTTATATTTGTACATAGTACTTATGTAAGTAGGAGTAATAGAGCCAAATGTGGTATTTGAAAATCTTTTTATTGTAAAACAATATAACATATTAAAGGAAATTTAAAAAATTAATTCTCTTATTGTACATTTACATTTTTTGTACTTTAATTCTATTATACTTGTATAATACATATTTTAAAATATTTATTTTCTGTTTTCAATGTTACATTAGTTTCAGGTATGCAGCATTATAGTATACTTACATAATATATTAATTGGTATAATATACTAGTTATATCTATACTTGTTTATAATTTTGTTGTTAATATTTATATAATTGTCTTTTTTAACGTAACATGTTTTGCTTGGTGCTGCATATTACTCTTATGGTTTTGTAATCGTTTTACTATACAGTTTGTTTAACCTTTTCCTATTTTTCGACATTTTAGTAATTCCACTTTTTTTACTCTTAAAATAATGCTATAATGAAATCGCTTTGCTAGCATATGGTCCAAGACAAATTTCTTTTTAAATCTTTGAAAAAGGTTGAGTTTTTTTTTTTTTTTTTTTGCTTGCAAGTGGCTGGTGTGGCTTAGTTGGTTGGAGCATCATCCAGTAACCGAAAGGTTGTGGGTTCGATTTCAGGTTGGGGCACATAACTAGGTTGAAGATTTGATCCCTGATCCTGGTCCAGGCTTATATGTACCGCATATGATCCCAGGTCTGGGTGCCTATGGGAAGCAACCATGGTTGCTTCTCTGTGGCATCAGTGTTTCTCTTTCTCCCTTCTTCTCTCCTTTCCTCTCTCTCTGAAAGCAATGAAAAAAATGTTCTTGGGTGAGGAGTAAAAAAAAATAAAAAGTTTTTTTTTTTTGCTAAAATATTCTGTTTAAAATTTTTAGTTACAGTTTACATATTATTTTGTATTAGTTTCATGTGTACAGTACAGTGGTTAGACAATCATATACTTTACAGTATGTTCCCTCTGATATTTCCACAACCCCTTGGGACCATACATAATTATTACAATATTTTTTACTATATATTGGGTTGGCCAAAAAGTATGTTATGGTTTTTCTGTAAAGTAAAAGACATATTTTTTATTTTCACCAGTAGCTTTATTTTTTAAAAAAGATTTTATTTACTTAATTCTAGAGATGGGAAAGGAGAAAGAGAGAAACGTCAATGTGTGGTTGCCTTTCACATGCCCCCTTACTGGGCACCTAACCTGCAATCCAGGCATGTGTCCTACACTGGGAATCGAACCAGCAGTCTTTTGATTCGCAGGTCTGCATTCAATCCACTGAGCTATGCCAGCCAGAGCACCAGTAACTTTATGAATTTGGATATTTTGAGTGTGTTGGCTATCTCTCACTATCGGCTTCTAGTCCATAGAGGCCAGGGCTGCTGCTGAACATCTTCCAGTGCATAAGACAGCCTCACAGCAAAGAATTATTTGGCCAAAATGTCAGTAATACCAAGAAACTTTGCAAACCACTTTTGACACTTTTGATCAATCAGAGCACTCTCTCCATACATTGCACAAATCTTTTTTGCGTTTCAATTGTGTGTGTACCTTTTTTCAAATAATAAAGCATAATATGCTGAAAATGTTGTGTGTTTTCTTCCATCTTCAATATTAAAATGGCTACACAAAATTCACCCATTTTGATAGGTTTTTTTTAAATGCTCGGGTATGACAGCCGTAGTGTAACTACAATCTAACAAAATCATTTTGAGTGAAGTTGAAGACAACTAAGCACTACTAGAGCTATTGTACAGAAAAAAAAAAAAAGTAATGGACTTTTTGGCCAACCCAGTATCTATCATATGTTGTACTTTACATTCCCATGACTATTTTGTAATTACCAATTTGTAATTGGTAATTACTTCCTTTGCAGTGGATCATTAGTAATCCTATATTACAGAATTCAATTGAGAACAGAATTAAAAAGCAAGGTGGAAAACTGTATTGAGTTGAATCCATCGAGTAGGAATCAAAATATAACTTCATAATTCTCCCTGTTACTGACTTACTACAAGTTTCTGTGTCTATTAATTTTCCTTATACAATATAACAAGTAATAATCTTATAAGAATTTTTTTTAATTCATTGATTTGAGAGAGAGAAAGAGAAACAGAGAAACATTGATTTGTCATTCCAACTATTGATGCATTCATTGTTTGACTCTTTTTTTTTTTAAATTGTTGTTCAGGTATGCATTGGTTGATTCTTAAGGTGCCCTGACCAGGGATCAGACCTGCAACCTTGGTGTTTGGGGACGATGCTCTGACCAACTGAGCTACCCGACCTTGGCTCTTCTAAGCATTCTTAATTCTTACTGTAATATCGTGGGGCATGTGTTTCTAAGTGTACCTTGTTTTAATCAGACCTTATATTTACAAATCTGGATTTATAATCTTTTGACTTACAGAAAAGTCTTTTTACAGGATTTTTATAAAAGTATGAAATATTTTAAAGGATTCCTTAAATCTTGATTATTTAAATTGTGTATTTAGTAGTTTCTTTATGTCTTAATTTAGTGATGCCTAAATATAACAGCATAAGAGTTGGGAATATCTTTTTAATTATGTAAAAATTATTAAATGGATACTAACCTGCTAGGGATAAAAAGATGAATAACATACAGTCTGAATATTAAAGTCTAGTATGATAAACAGTCTTATAAGTAAGCACCATAACTACAACCTAACAAATCTAGAATGGAGCAAGCGATGCCATGAGAAGAGGGAAATACCTAATTATGTCAATTAGAGGTGACTTACATAGGAGACATTTGATTTAAAACTCGAAGAATGATGTTAAAAGGCACTAAGTAATGAAAGAATGATGGATTTTATTGGATTGGCCAAAAAGTTTGTTTGGTTTTTTTTTTTCTAAGATGGCTCTAGTAGTGCTTAATTGTCTTTAACTTCATTTGAAACGATTTTGTTAGATTGTATTGTGGTAACTGTCATACCAGCAATCATTAAAAAAACTTAATCAAAATGGGTGAATTTTTGTGTAGCCATTTTAATATTGAAGATGGAAGAAAATTTGCAACATTTTTGGCATATTATGCTTTATTATTTCAAGACAGGTAAAAACACAAATGAAATGCAAAAAAAAAATAATTTCTGCAGTGTATGGAGAAGGTGCTGTGCCTGATGAAATGGGTCCAAAGTGGTTTGTGAAGTTTTGTGCTGGAGATTTCTTGCTGGATAATGCTCCAGGGTGGAGTAGACCAGTTGAAGTTGATAGCGACCAAATCAAGACATTAACTGAGAACAATCAGTGTTCTACCACTTGGGGGTGGGGGGTAGCTGACATACTCACAGTATACAAATCAATAAAGTTATTTGTGAAAATGAAAAGTGCCTTTTATTTTATGGAAAAAACCATACAGACTTTTTGGCCAAATCAATATTTAAATGCAAGTAATTTAGTGTTTGGCACAGGTAGTTTGGGAGGCAGTTGGGGAGTAAGCTATGTCAAGAAGGGTATTAAGAGTCAAATAAGAAATTAAGATCATACATTGTGGGGAACAGGAAGCCATTTAATGATTTTAAGCTGTTAAATATCTTTGGATCTATTGTGAAAGATGGATTGAGAGAACAGCTTGAAGGCATCTAGGTGAGGATTGAGAACATCTAGGTGAGGATTGAGTGGTAGGGATGGATGAAAAAGTGGATAGAATTGAGAACTATTATATAATACAAACATTTTTCTCTGATTTGAAAGCCCTGTCTCTTTAGCCTATTTTTCTTTTGTCTATTGTGTATCTATTATACCAGCCTATTATCAGGTTCTTTCTCTTAGAGCCCTTGTATGTGCTATTCCATTTACATGTTACATTTTCTGAGAGATTTGTTCTAATCACCCTATCTGGGTAGGGAGATAATTATCATAGCACCTTTTTATTTTCTTCTGTAAAACTTCTCCCTTCCTCCTTTTCTTCCTCTGTCCCCCTCCCTTGCACTCCTCTTACTAGTTTGGAAGTTATGCAAGCTGATTCCTTTTTATTTTTTCTTTGTATGGGTCTATTCTGGTCTCTTCCTTTTTTTTCATTGTTTTTATCCTTTCTCCAATATTATCTTGTCTTTATCACTATTACTTCATAGCAAGTCTTAGAATTAGGAGGTGTTTATCCTTCAATATTGTCTTTTTCTTCAAAATTGCTTTGATTATTTTAGATCTGTAGCATTTTCATATAAATTATCAAATGAGCTTGTCAGTTTCTACCAAAAAAAAAAACCTATGAGGAAAATTGACATCTGAATGATGCGTAGCCTTCTGATACTTTAACATTGCTATCTCTCCATTTATTTGTTTTCTTTTAAAGTTCTTTCTGCAGTATTTTCATTTTATAGGTCCTGTACATATTTTACTTGATTTATCCCTAAGTATTTCATGTTTTTTGATATTGTCTTTTGTGATACTATATTTAAATTTTTTTTTCAGTTAGTAGTTTATAAAAATAGTTGATTCTTATGTATATTGACTTTGTATTCTGTTACCTTACTAAATTCATTTTTTAATTCTGGTAGCTTTTATGTAGATTTCTTAGGATTTTCTTCATGCACAATCATAATGTCTACAGAAAAAGACAAATTGACTTCTTTATTTCCAATCAGTATACCTTTCCCTTTTTCTTACCTTATTGCCACTAGATTGGTGTTATTCACTAGAAATACAGTGTTAAGCCATATATGTAATTTTAAGTTTTCTAGTAGCCCCACACTAAGAAGTGGCAAGTGACATTAAATTTAATACATTTTTATGCCATTGTATCCAAAATATTTTAAAAATATTCACAAAGCTTCCCTAGGCTTGCCTTAAATCACCACAAACCATGTGGTTTAAGGTAACAGAAATGTGTTCTGTCACATTTCTGGAAGCTAGAAGTGTGAGAAATCAAGGTGTCAGCAGGTACATGCTCCCTCTGAGTGAGGTTATAGCAAAGAATCCTTTCTTGCTTCTAGTGGTTACTGGCAGTCTTTAGATTTGCTTCTGAGTTGTTGAATTTATTGGCATGGAAGTATGTATAACCTTGTTATTTTTTAGTGTCTAAAGAATCTGTAATGATTACCTTCTGTCATCCCTCATATTAGTAATTCCTCCCTCTTGCTTTTTTCTTGACTTAGAAATATTGATTTCTATTGCTATTTCTTGTTCATTTTCAATTTTATTTATTTATGCTTTTAATTTTTTCCCTCTACTTACTCTTGGTTTAATACTTTTTTCTTTTTTTAGCATCTCAAGGTGGACACTTAAATCATTGATTAAAAACTTCTCTCTTTTCTGATATAAGTGCTTAAGCTATAGATTTTCTTATAAACACTGCTTTAGCTATAGCTCACAAGTTGATTTATGTTTTTTTCATTAAGTTCAAAATATTTCCTGATTTCTCTTGTGATTTCTTCTGTGATCTATGGATTATTTAGAAGAGTGTCATTTGATTTTTAAATACTTGCGGATTTTATAAGCTATCTTTCTATTATTGATTCTAAATTTAATTCTATTTTGGTCAGAAGACATATCCTATATGATTTATATTCTTTTAAATTTATCCAGGCTTGTTTTATGGGCTAGGATAGAGTATATCTTGGTGAATTTTCTATGTGCACTTAAAAAGAGCTATTTTGCTATTGTTGAGTGGAGTGTTCTATAAATTTCAATATGCTTAGTTGATAGTGTTCTTCAAATTTTATGTATCCTAACTAATTTTCTGTATATTTGTTCTATGAATTACTGAGTGAGGACTGTTGAACTCTCTTTAATTGTAGATGTGTTTATTTTGTCTTTTAATTTTGTCAGTTTTGCTTCATAGACTCTGACGCTTGTTAGGTGTATACATGTTTAGTATTGTTATACCTTGGTAGATTAACTATTTTATTGTTATTATGAAATTTTTTTTAATCCTTCTCTGAAGTCTTCCTTTGCCTGTTACTAATGTGGCCAGTTGAGCTTTCTTATGATTAAAATTTGCATGTTATATCTTCTGCAGTCCTTGTACCGTTTTGAAAATAGACTATATATTTTTAGAACAGTTTTAGATATACAGAAACATTAAGATTTTACAGAGTTCCTTATAAGCCAGACCTAGTTTCTTCTAGTATTAACATCTTACATTAGTATGGTTTATTTGTTACCATACTAATTAATGAACCAATTATTGATATATTATTATTAACTAAAGTCTATAGTTTATTTACATTTCTTTAGTTTTTCACCTAATGTTTTTTCTTTTCGTGTTTCAGGATCCCATCCAGATATGACATTACATTTGGTTGTCGTGTCTTCTTCTTAGGCTACTATTGGGTATGACAACTTCTCTTTCCTTATTTTTGATGACCATGACAGTTTTGAAAGTACTGGTCAGGCATTTTGTAGGATATCCCTTCCTGTATTAGAATTTTTGTGATATTTTTCTTAGGATTAGACTGAGGTTATGGGGTTTTGTGAGGAAAATCGCAGAGGTTAAGTTCATTTTCATCACATTATATCCAGGGTACATACTGTCAACATGATATATGACTTCAATGGTGATCTTGATTACCTGGCTGAGGTAGTGTTTGCCATGTTTTTCCACTGTAGTATTAGTCCCTTCTTCGTCCTTTCCATTCTGTATTCTTTGGAAGGAAGTTACTAAGCTCTTCCCACACTTAAGCAATAAGGAGTTACAGTCATTTTTTGAAGGCAGAGTATCTACATAAGTTATTTGGAATTATTTTGCATGGGACATTTGTCTCTTTTCCTTTATTTATTAACTTATTAATATAATTGATTTATATCAGTATGGACTTATGAATATTTATTTTATACTTTGGGCTATAATCCAGTACTACTTTACTTAAATTATTCCAGCTTTGGCTATTGAGAGCTTGTTCATTTGGTACCTGTATTTCTTTAACAGATACCCATCAGTGTGGGTTGGTTGGTTTGCTTATTTATTTGAATGAATTTATTTATTGATTTTGGAGAGAGGAAGGGAGTGAGGGAGGGGGATTGGGGACAGAAAGAGGGAAAGGGAAAGATTGAAATTTGTCATTCCACTTATTTATGCATTCATTAATTTCTTGTATGTGCTCTGGTCTGAGAATAAACCTGATCTACCTGGCCAAGGACTGTTTGCTTTTTTTTTTTAAGATTTTATTTATTTATCTTTAGAGGGGAAGGGAAGGAGAGAGGGAGGGAAATATCAATGTATGGTTGCCTCTTGTGCATCCCCTACTGGGAACTGGCCCGCAACCCAGGCATGTGCCTTGACTGGGAATTGAACCACGGTTGTTTGGTTCGCAGGCCTGTGCTCAATCCACTGAGCTGCACCAGCCAGGGCTGTTTGCTTATTTTTTGAGTACTTATTTTCTGGTACTAAAAAGAAATGCTACACATTCATTTTGTATACTTCCTTTCCCAGGCCTATAATCAATCACCCATTTCTTTAAGAAGCCTTAATTCCTTTTATGGAAAATGGTGTTAGAAACCAAAATCTGTGTGTTAGGTATGCTGATTGCTACTTACTGGAGTGTCATTGCTTCTAGAGTTTCTCAGCTGATTGAACAAGGAGATATACTTGTGTGTATTAATCTATTAATACATGTCTATAAATCTTTATTTTTTTACTAGGTTGTTTTGTTTTAAATGATGTTTTATTGATTATGCTATTATAGTTGTCCTGATTCTTTCCGCTTTAGCTCCCCTCCACCAAAACTGCTCACTCTGTCAGGCAGTCCCTCACCCTTGTTCATGTCCACAGGTCATGCATGTAAGTTCTTTGGCTACTCCTTTTCCTATAATGTACTTTACATCTCCATGGGTATTCTGTAACTACCTATTTGTACTTCTTAATCCCCTCACCTCTCACCCATTCTCCTACATTGTCCCCTCCCATCTCTTTATCTTTAACCTTTGGCATTTTAATTATGATGTGTCTTGGAATGGGCCTTTTTGTTTCCATCTTGTTTGGGACTCGCTGTGCTTCCTGGATTTGGATGTCTGTTTCCTTCACCAAATTAGGGAAGTTTTCTGTTATTATTTTTTCAAATAGATTTCCAGTTTCTTGTTCTTTCTCTTCTCCTCCTGGCACCCCTATGAAGCCAATGTAAGATTGCTTAAAGTCTTCCCAGAGGCTGCTTATACTATCCTATTTTTGGATTCTCTTTTCTTCTTGTTTTTCTGATTGGTTGTTTTTTGCTCCCTTATATTCCAAATCATTGATTTGATTCTTGGCTTCATCCACTGTACTGTGGTTTCCCTGTAAATTGTTCTTTATTTTAGTTAGTGTATCCATCTTTTCTGATTGGATCTTTTTTATGCTGCTGAGATCCTCACTGAGTTCTTTGAACATCCTTATAACCAGTGTTTTGAACTCTGGATCTGATAGATTGCTTATCTCCATTTTGATTAGCTCTTTTTCTGGAGTTTTGATCTGTCCTTTCATTTGGGCCATGTTTGTCTCCTTGTTTTGGCAGCCTTCCTGTGTTTGTTTCTATGTATTAGGTAGAGCTGCTTTGACTCTGTGTCTTGGTCGTGTGGCCTAAAGTAGTAGGTGTGCTGTAGGGTCCAGTGGCACAGCCTCCCCTATCACCCAAGTTGGGTATTCAGGTGTGCCCTTTGTGTGGGCTGAGTACACCATCTTGTAGTTGAGCATTGGTTGCTGTTGTCAGATCAATGGCAGATATTTACCCAGGCCAGTCAGCTGCAAAGATTGTCTGTGACCACTTATTACCAATCTCTACCCTCCATGGAGGATCAGCTATGGCAGGGTCAGGGTGGTGTTGCTCCAGTATGGTCTCTAGTTGTCCACTGGGTGCACTGACCTTGGGGTTTCCTGGATGGTATAGGCCAGCATCAGCCCCCACCTGTGTTTGCCCTAGGCCATCCTCCCTGAGCTGTAAAGCAGTCTGAGATGGCTGCTAACTTGTTCTGGGCTTGGAGATTCCCAGGCAAAGTCAAGCTGTGAATCTAGGCTGCTAGTGCCAGACCTGGGGCTTACTGAGGCCAGCTGCTACTTGTTGGAGAGGAGTTAGGGAGTTGTGAAGCAGGAGCCAAGACCAGCCATTCATATGGAAAAGCAGCTTGGGTAGGCCTGTAAATTGTGTGAGGCAAAGTCTCTGGGGATCTCCAAGGCCAGTCAAACAATGTTAGCCAGGTTGGTGGAGTCTTAGATACTGTACCAGTCTGTTGACTCTGTAGGGAGAGGGTCCAGGAACGAGACAGTAGCCTCTCATTGCCTTGATGCCACATGCCTGAGCCTCCCGGTGCATACCACTGGTGCCCTTCAAGTGGCTGCCCCAGTGCCGGAGCTGGGAGGGAGTGACTCTTAGTGGGTGAGTCTTTGTGTGGGTTCTTTAAGAGGAAGTACTTGGGGCTCTAGCAGTTACTTCCACCAGCTCAATTCCCCTTGCTTTTTTGCAGCCAGAAGTTGTGGGGACTTATCTTCCTGGCACAGGAACCCTGTACTGGGGAGCCTGGTGTGGGTCTGGAACCCCTTGCTCCTGAGATATCCCTCCTGAATTGTTATTCACCACACGAGGATGTGAGACCAGCCCATTCAGCATCTATGCTCCCCCTACCAGTGTGGATGGTTGTGGTTTTTTTAATTGCATGGTTTGTCGGACTTCCATTCAACTCGATTTCTGTTGGTTCTGAGCGATGGTTATTCTATATTTTAGTTGTAATTTTGTTGGGGTTGTGTAAAGAGGTGAGCCATGTCTGTCTATGCCACCATCTTGACCAGAAGTCAAAAACTTTCTATTTATAATGTCTATATTTATATTAAGCAAAATATGAACTCATACTGAGTTTCCAACTTTAATCTATTACTACGTGGATCACCCTAGCCATGTCCTCCTCTCATTTATCGTAAATTCCCACTCTGGCAGTAGGAAATCTGGATCCCACCATTCATCATCCATTTACATAATTTTTAATCCCAGTATACATATGTGGCAGTGCTAGAATTCTTAACTCAGACCCTTGTGGGAAACAGTTTTATCAAACAGAGTGCCTCTTTACAGTTCCCTTTTGACTTTAATTTTATAGACTGCACTTTCTTGTAAAGTTACTTTGGTTAGCATCTTTCCCCTCCTACCACCTTCATTGAGGTTGTTTCACACATTTGTAATACAGTTACATTCTTTTGACTTCTCCACATTCCTTCAGGGAATACCTTGACCCTCCTCAATGTGTATGTGTGTGTGTTTTTTTTAATTTTGCATGCATTAAAGCTCACTCTATGCTGTAAAGTTCTGAGAATTTTGACAAATGCATAAAGTCATGTGTACACTGTTACAGTATCAGACAGAATAGTTTTTCCTCTGTAAAAAATCCCAATCACTTCAAGTCCTCAACACTCTCTACCTCATCAAAAGTAGTGGAAACAACTGATGTGCTTTTACTCTTTCTGTAGTTTTTTCCTTTCTAGAATGTCATATGAGTGGAATTATATAGTATATAGCCTTTTCAGACTGGCTGTTTGTTTGTTTTACTTTGTAATGTGCATTTAAGATTTCTTCACATTTTTTCGTGCCTTGATAACTGTAATTTTTTTAAGGTTTTATTTATTTATTTTTAGAGAGAGGGGAAGGGAAGGAGAAAGAGAAGGAGAGAAACATCAATGTGTGGTTGCCTGTCAAGTACCCCCCACAGGGAGCTGACCCGCAACCCAGGCATGTGCCCTGACTGGGAATCGAACCGGCAACCCTTTGGTTTGTAGGCCCTTGCCAGGGCTCTTTTCTAAAAAAATTGCTGAATCATCTATTTTGATGTATCACAGTATGTTCATTTACCTGTTGAAGAATGTCTTTTTTTTAAAGATTTTATTTATTTTTATGGAGAGGGGAATGGAGAGAGAAAGATAGGGTGAGAAACATCAGTGTGTCTGAGAAACACTGATCAGTTACTTCTTGCATACCCCCAACTACATGAGCCTGCGTGTGGCCCAGCTAACCTAGAATTGAACCAGCAACCTTTCAGTTTATGGGATGATGCCCAACCCACTGAGCCACATCAGTCAGGGTGAAGAATGTCTTTCTTGCTTTCAGTTATTGGTAATTATGAATCAAGCTACTATAAATATTGTGTGTAGGTTTTGCATGGGCATGTTTTTATTTTTTTAATTTTAATTTTTAAATTTATTTTACTTTTCTGAATTATACATGTATTTTTTATTGAATTTATTAGGGTGACATTAGTTAATAAAATTACATACATTTCAGGTATACAATTGTATAATACGTCATCTGTATATTATATTGTGTGCTGACCATCCCAAGTCAAGTCTTCCTCTATCACCATTTATCCCTCTTTTACCATCTTCCTTTCCCCACCTTGCTTTCCTTCTGTTAATCACCGCATGAACAATGTATTTAAATCACTTGGTTAAATACCTAGGAACATGATTGCTGGATCACATAGTAAAGCTCATATTTAGCTTTGTAAGACATTGTGAAACTGTCTTCCAAAGTGGCTGTTCCCTTTTTCATTCCCACGTGCAATAAATGGGAAAGTTCCTGTTTTGCTTCATCATCATCATTTGGTATTGGGGGTTTAAAAAATAATTTTAGCCATTACAGTAGGTGTGTGTTGGTATCTCATTATTTCAATTTGCATTTTTCTAATGACTAATGATAGTATTTTTTCACATGTATTTGCCATATGTGTACCTTCTTTGGGAAGGTATATATATTCTCAAATCTTTTGCCCATTTCTTAATTGGGTTGTTTTCTAACTGTTTTGAGTTCCAAGAGTTTTTTTGTATATTCTGGATACCAGTCCTTTATCAAATATGTTCTGCAAATATTTTTCTCACACTTTGTGGTTTGTCTTTTCATTCTTTTAACATTGCCTTTCATAGAATAAAAGTTTTGAACAAAGTCTACCTCATCAATTTTTTCTTTCATGGATTATGCTTTTGGTGTTGTATCTAAAAATTCATCACCAAACCAAGTATCACGTAAATTTTCTTCTTGAAGTTTCATACTATTGTATTTTATATTTTAGTCTATGATCAGTTTTGAATTACTTTTTGTAGAAGGTATAAGGTCACTGTCTAAATTCATTTTTTTGCATGTGGACATCCAGTTTTGCTACCACTATGTGTTGAAAGACTGCCCTTTCTCCACTGAACTACCTTTGCTTATTTTTTAAAGGTCAGTCATCCTTTTACTTTTAATGCATTTGTGTTTTTATAATTAAAACTTGTTTCCTTTAGCTAGTTTAGAGTTGTCTTATTTTTAATTCAGTCTAACAATTTTTTTAATAGGATTGTTCAGACCACTTAAAATTTCTTTGTTTTTAAAAAAATAATGTGTATTGATTTTAGAGAGGAAGGGGGGAGAGAGAGAGAAACATTGATTAGTTACCTCCCATATGTGCCCCAAACAAGGATTCAATCTGTAACCTAGGTATGTGCCCCCAAAGAGAATCAAACCCACAACTTTTTTGGTGTAAGGGATGATGCTCCAATCAACTGAGCTACCTGGCCAGGGCAAAATTTTCTCTTTTAAAATCAGCTCTATGGAGATATAATTTATACACCATATAATTTACCCCTTTAAAGGATATAGTGTAGTGGTTTTTAGTATATTTACAGTTTTACAATCATCAATGTAACCTAATTTAGAACATTTTCATAACTCCAGGAGGAAATCTTGTGTCCATTAGCAGTCTCTAGTCCCGTCTTTCGTATCCCAGCCCTAGGCAACCACCAGTCTATTTTCTGCCTCCATAGATTTGCCTATTCTGGACATTTCATATAAATGAAATTATATAATATGTTCATTTTCACGACTGGCTTCTTTCATTTATAATAACGTTCTTGAGGTTTATTCATGTTGTATATATGAGTACTTCATTTTATTTTAAACATTAGCAAAATTTAACCCTGGCTATTGTGGCTTAGTGGATTGAGCACTGGCCTGCAAACCAAAGGGTCTCCAGTTTGATTCCCAGTCAGGGCTCATGCCTGGGTTGCGGGCCAGGTCAGGGGCGCGCAAGAGGCAACCACACACTGATGTTTCTCTCCCTCTCTTTCTCCCTCCCTTCCCCTCTGTCTAAAATACATAAATAAAGTCTTTTAAAAATATTGGCAAAATTCATATAACAAAAAATTCACCACTTTAGCAACTTAAAAATATATAGTTCAGTGGCATTTAGTATGTTCAGTGTTATGCAGTTATCACCACTAGCTAGTTCCAGAATGTTTTTATTGCCCCAAAATGAAACCCCTTTCCCTTTAAGCAGATGATACTCTTCATTTCCACTCCCCAGCCCCTGGCAACCACTGGTCTGTATATTTGTTTATTATGCGTATTTCCTTTAAATGCAATCCTACAACAATATGTGATTTTTGTGTCTGACTTCTTTCACTTAGCGTGATGCTTTCGGTGTTTATCCATGTTATAACTACTATCGATAGTATTTATTGTCTTTTCGTGGCCAGGTAATTAATTGCATGGGAATATGTTACATTTTTTAAAATTGATTCATGACTTGATGGACATTGAAGTGTTTCTGTGTTTTGGCTATTTTGAGTAGTGCTATTATGAATATTTGTATATAAGTTTTTATATTTCTTCATTTGTCATGGTAGGCCTCTTAAATTTAGTGAAGTTATCTATATGGTTGGGTTTGAATCTATTATCTTGCTCTTTGTTTTTAATTTCTTCTATCAGTTCTTTGTTCCTTTCTGGACTGAGTATGTTTTAGTATTCCATTTATCTCCACATTGGTTTATTAGCTATATATCTGTTTTTTAAAGAAGTTTCCTTAGGGTTTATAATATTTAACTTACCACAATCCATCTTCAAACAGTCCTGTACTACTTCATGTATAACCCAGGACACTTAATTCAGTACACTGTTCTCCACCATTCTTTCTCATCATTAAAAATGTTGAACTGTTAGGATATGATGAGTTAATGCATGCTAAATACTTTTAGCATAGTTAATGCTTTTATTTATATTTGGGTTAATAGATGAAAACCTCATCAGAAGTTCTTGAATCTGCAGATTTCAGGTTTCTTTTCCAACCTGCTTCAACTATCCACTTCCATGATCACACACAAGACAATTGGTTCTTAATCTGATTGTACATTACAATTAACTGGACATCTTAAAAAACAGTGATAGAGATGTGCCATCCTCAGAAATTCTTATTTTATTGGTTTGACATATGTGAATGTATGTATGTATAAATATATATGCATATATATAAATTTATGTTCACAAATGTAAACACGTGCCCTCAGATCAGCATTGTCTAGTCATTTTGCTCTTGCACTTTCATTACTAGTAACTCTATTTAATATCTTTCCCTTCCTTACTCTTAGCCACATTTATGCTGGCCCCTCCATCTGTGCTGTGGCCTCTTGTCTATTTAAGGATTTTGCTTCTGAAGTCATCCTTTTTCTCCCCTGCATGATCTTTTCTTTCCTGCTGAATTATTTTTGTAAGCATATGAGTATTCTGTAACAGCTTTGTTTTCTCTCTTTCTCACACACATAAACACTTACCTTTCTTTCTCTTTTATAGCAAAGTTTATCAAAAAGAATTGCTCACACTCATTCTTTCTTTCTGTGCGTTTTCTCTTTAACTCACTTTAGGGTGGTTCCTCTCCACCTCTACCATCTAAAACCACTCTTGTCATTATTCTCAGTCTTAAAGTTACTGTATCTCTCATCATCTCTCATCAGTATTCAACACAGCTGATTGATCAGTCCCTTTTTTTAAAAAAAACTTCATTGGTTTTCTGGATACTATGCCATTTGATTTTTTTTCCTGATATGTGACACTTCTCAGTCTTGTTTCTAGCTTCTCTTTCCTCACTTCTAAAGGTGAAATGCCCTAGGCTTAAGAGTTATATATTTTCTTTATTAGTATTTGTCACTTTTTAGGATATCTTATCTAGTTCCAAGGTTATAAGTATCATTAATTTGCTGTTGACTTTTGCTTTGATATTTTTATCAAATTGCACACTGTATTGGACTTACTTCTCCACTTAAATGTTTTAGTAGGTATCTCAAACTTAACTTCTCCAAAACAGAATTTTTGGCATATTTTTTCAAACCTACTCTTTCCTCTGGCGTGATCATCTCAGTATACCACAGCTCCATTTATCCACTTTTTCTCCTCATACCTCCACTCCATCATCATCAGTTTTACCTTTAACTATATCCCAAAATTTACTATTTATTGTTACTCCACTCCTTTGCCCTAATATAAGCCATTATTTTCTCTCTTCTGGACTATTGCAGTTGCCTTCAAATTGCTCTCCTTGCTTCTGCTCTTTTCTCCTTCTCATCTGTTTATAGCAGCATGTAATTTTTTAAAGGCCATAAATAATAATGTATCACTCTCATCTAGAAACCACTTGTAGCTTCTCATGACGTTTAGAATAAAACCCAAAGACCTTATCTTGGCCTAAAAGGTCCTATATGATATCTTCCTTTACTGACCTCATCTTCCAAATCTCCCCTAAGCTCCAGAGCCATTGCCTTCTTGCTTTACCTCAAAGATCAGGTTATTTACTTGTCTTAATACTTTTATTTTTTATTTTCTTCTTGCTTGGAATGATCTCTATCATATGGTTTATTCTTTCTTAACTCTTAGACTTCTGCTCTTCCTTCTTCAAAGGAAGATCTTCCTTCTTCAAAGAGGTCTTCCCTGATTGCACCATAAAAATAAGCCTTTCTGTTATCATTTTCCCTCTTTTCTATTTTTATTTCTAGCACTTACACTTTCTGAAATTATTTATTTGCAAGTCTACACTTGTTTACTGATTATTTTCCAACTTATAAAGTAAGCTTCATAAAGACAGACATTTGGTATTTTTATCGCTTTAATTGCCAGCATTTCAAACAATGAGGTTCAGTCATAGGTTATTGATTTACCAGCAACAATTATTTAGCAAACATAAGAGCTCCCTCCTCTTAGCCACAAAACTGTTAAATACTTACAAATAATACAAAAAAACAAGTACAGGATCTGGGTAAAGAAAGTCATGATGACACTTTACTTAAAGGATTTTTTAAGGTTTTATTTATTTATTTTTAGAGAGAGGGAAAGGGAAGGAGAAAGAGAGGGAGAGAAACACCAATGTGTGGTTGCCTCTCACATGGCCCCCACTGGGACTTGGCCTGCAACCCAGGCCTGTTCCCTGACTGGGAATCAAACCAGCAACACTTTGGTTCACAGCCTGCGCTCAGCTCAATCTATTGAGCTACACCAGGGTTTTTTTGTTTTTTGTTTTAAAGACTTGAATAAAGTGGAGAGACATACCATGCTATTGACCTGAGAACCTAATGTTCTAAAGGTCCTTGTTCTCCCTAAATAATGTGTGTTTTAGTGCAGTTCCAAACAAAGATCTCAGCTTTGTTTTTCCCTCTGAAACTTGATGAGCATGAATGAATAAGTCTGGAAAGTATTGAAAAAGAGTGAAGAGGCAGTTTATCTACCGGGGCAAAAAACAGAGAGAACGATTATAATTAACTATGGGGGTGGTACTGTCTTAGAAATTGGCTAATGAAACAAAATAGAGATTAGATTTTATAGGATTATATGAGATTTTAGTGTATGATAAAACCGAGAAAAGAATTATTCAGTGAATTATTCAGTAAGTTAACCTTTCATTCATAAGCAGATGACATGATTATAAACTTATTTTGTAGAGCGTTTGTGAAGCACTTGATGCCCAGGTATATTTGAGATGTGTGGGGCTCTTTACTCATAGAGTTAGGGATCAAGTTAACTGTGCCCTTAGGTTACTTTCTATTTTATAAAATATCTCCTTCATTCCTTGACAGCTCAATCTTTTTAATCTGACAGTGTGTTTATCTCGCTTACTTTTAGCTTGTTGTTGCTTCTGGTATGTGTTTACCACTCAAACTTCATAGAATTTATTGTAAACACTAAGTAGACTATGAATAGGAAACTGAAATCCATAAAGTATGTATGTTTGCTGCTTTGTGATATCTATTGTAACTCTTCATGGCTGGCTCGTGGTGTGCATATGAATTGGTGAGGTTGCCAGATAGCTGAGTTTCAGAAACTTGTGAGGTGTTATTTTACCCAATCAATTGGGAATATTCAGATTAACAATTATGTTTCCTTCCTACTTCTTGAATTGAAACCAGTGTTATTCCTCTCTATATTTTCTTAACCTTTCTAACCCTCCATTTCTGCCTGTATTTTTGTTGAAATCTCAAAAGACAGGAACTCTTTTTTTAAAACAAAACTTTTTATTTAGAAAAAAAAACTTTCAGAAAATTTGTAAGAATATTATAATGAGCTTCTAATATACTCTTCACTTAAATTTACTGGGGAACATTTTGACACATTAGCATTCTCTGTGCATATTGTTATTCTTTGGTTAAACCATTTGAAAATGAAGTTCAGCATTTCTAAAGAACAAGGACATTCTCTTACACAATACAATGATCACATTAGGAAAATTAGCTTTGTTACAAAAATATCTGACATATAGTCTGCATTAAAATTTTTCCAGTGCTATACCTTACAACATTTTGTTTTCATTTTTCTGTTTCCTGAATAATTCTTGTATCATTGATTATATTTAGTTATCATGTATTTGGTAGATTACTTGGAATTTCTATATAGACAAGTCCAGTCAGCAAACGGGAGCAGTTTTATTTCTTCCTTTCCTTTATTTCTTTTTCTTCTATTTTTATCATTTTCTTTCTTCTGCTTTCTTTGGGTTTATTTTGGTGTTTTTGTTTTGTAGCTTCTTAAGATTGAAGCTTAGGTTATTAATTTGAGACCTTGTCCCTTTTTCTCTCTCCTAAGTGCTTAATGCTGTATATTTCCCTGTAAGTACTGCTTTAACTTCATTCTATTCCACAAATTTTGACATGTTGTCCTTTCTTTTTTGTTCAACTCATAATATTTTGTAATTTCATTAAACTTCCTCTTGAACTATAAATTACTTAGAAGTGTGTTGTTTCCAAGGGTTTAGAGATTTTCCTGTTATCTTTGTGTTGTCACTTTTTTGACTTTCAGATTTTAATATTTACTCTAGAATGGTACATTTGACTTTTTTCTCTTTTTCACGATACTGACTTTTTTTTTTAAAAGAATTCTACCTTTTAGTTTGAGCTTGTCTATCTAATCCCTCATGATTATATGAAGGCTATGCGTTTTTGTCAGGAATGCTCCGTATAACTACTGTGGTGCCCTTCTTAATGTCACATCAGAAGGTGTGTAATGTCAGTTTGACCAATTATTAGTGATGTTAACTTTGATAACTTGGTTAAAGTGATGGCCACCAGATTTCTCTGGTGATACACTTTATTTCTTTGTAACTATTAGCAACTCTGGGAAAGAGAGTCTTGAGATTGTATAAATATCTATTTCTGACAGCATTGTACTCAGTGGTTTTAGCATCCATTGATAATTCTTTCCTGAATCTGAATCCTGTGATGATTGTCATATGGTTTTTATCATTCCTTCTAGATTTATTAGTTGGCATTCTATTGTGAAGAGCATTCTTTTACTTCCCTATACTTCATTCACTTATTTTATAATATCAGTAAGGATACAAGGCCTTAAAAAATCAATGTGTTATATACTTTATAACTGTCACTCATTTTGGTACTGAAATTGTTCACAGTTTGGCCGATGGGAGACTCTTCAAGCTAGTTCCTGTGTCTTTTTCCTAGTGACCTCATTAGTCTTTGAGCAGTGCTTTTGTTTTGTTTTCTCTCTTGCATAAAATGTTCTAGGTATATCTTTTTTCTAGTTCAATTAGTTGGCTTATTTTTTTAAAATTATTTTATTGTTGTTCAATTACAGTTGTCTGCATTTATCCCCCAACATTCACCTCCTCACCCCAGCCATCCCCACCTCCCTCCCTTGCTTTGTTTTAGGTATATCTTGTACTCTTCTCACCCAGCTTTGAAACTGGTCGTTTCTCCAAGGAGCTCTAGTATTCTGTGGTGGGGAATGATTTTGAGAAACAAAAATGTAGGTGCTGTGTATGTTTTTGCTTGTGGGGTGACACTGCTTCTGGATTTTATTTTTAGCAGAGAGAAGGAAGAGATACATACACATTTTTAACAGCTTTATTTGAGGTGTAAGTCACATACCACACAATCAGATTTTAAGTATACAATTTATTGGTTTTTAGCATAGTCACAGATTGCTCAACCATCACCATGATTCATGGTAGAACATCTTCATCACCCCAAAAAGGGAGTGACCCTTTAGCAGTCACTCCCAACCCCCAACCCTCTAACTTGAGGCAGCCATCAATTTACTTTCTCTTTTCTATAGGATTGTCTACTTTGAATATTTCATATAAATAGAAACATACAATATGTGGTCTTTTTGACTGATGTCTTCCACTTAGCATATTTTCAGGCTTTATTCATCTCGTAGCATGTAACAGTGCTTAATTCCTTCTCATTCCTGAGTGACAGTCTATTGGATGTGCTGCATTTTATTTATTTATTTTTCTTAGTCCTCTGATACTCCCTTCCCCCAGCAATCACCACACTGTTGTCCATGTCCGTGAGTCCTCCTTCCTTTCTGCTGAATTGCTCCACTCCCTAACTTCCCCTCCCCTCCTTAGCTGTTATCCTGCCCTCTATGTGTTTGTCTCTGTTTTCCTTGTTATTTCACTTTGTTGATTAGATTCCACATATGAGTGAAATCATATGGTATTTACCTTTCTCTGAATGGCTTATTTCACTTACCATAATGTTCTCCAGGTCCATCCATACTGCTATAAAGGGTAAAATTTTCTTCTTCTTCTTCTTTTTTACGGCTGAGTAGTACTCCATTGTGTAACTGTCCCATAGTTTTTTAATCCAATCATCTACTGATGGACACTTGGGCTACTTCCATATCTTGGTGATTGTAAATAACACTTCAGTGAACATAGGAGTGCCTATGTTCTTTCGAATTGGTATTTAGGGTTTCCTAGAATATGTTCCCAGAACTGGGATTGCTACGTCAATAGGCAGATCCATTTTTAATTTTTTGAGGCATCTCCATGCTGCTTTCCGTAGTGGCTGCAGCAGTCTGCATTCCCACCAATAGTGCAAAAGTGTTCCCCTTTCTCCATCCATATTATCACCCGTCCTGACAGGTGTTATATCAGTGTGGATTTAATTTGCATTTCTTTGATGATTGGTGATGTTGAGCATCTTCATATGTCATTGTCTATTTGTATGTCCTCTTTGGAGAAGTTTCTGTCGAGGTCTACTGCCCATTTTTAAATTGGGTTGTTTGTGTTTTTGGTGTTGAATTTTGTATTTTCTTTATAAATTTCAGATATTAACCCCTTATCAAATGTATTGGCAAATCTGTTCTCCCATTCTGTGGGTTTTCTTTTTCTTTTGTTGACGGTCTCCTTTCTGCACAGAAAGTTTTCTGCAGAAACTTTCTAATTTGATGGAGTTCCATTTTTTTATTTTTTCTTTTATTTCCCTTGCCTGGGGAGATATAGTAGATAAAATATTGCCACAAGCTGTGTCTTGAGATTTTAATGCCTGTTTTCTTCTAGGATTTTTATGGTTTCAGGTCTAATATTTGTCTTTAATCCATTTTGAATTTATTCTTGTGGTGTAAGAAGGTAATCTAGTTCTATTTTTTTGCATGTATTTGTCTACTTTTACCAACACCATTTATCAAATAAACTTATCTTTAGCTCATTGTATGTGCTTGCTTCCTCTGTTGAATATTAATTGAGTATAAAGTTGTGGGTTTATTTCTGGGCTCTCTGTTCTGTTCCACTGATCTATGCATCTTTTCATGCCAGTACCATGCTGTTTTGATTATAGCTGATATTATAGTTGATTATAGCCAATATTATAGCAGATAATGGGTGGCGTGATTCTTCCAACTTTGTTCTTTCTCAGGATCACTGTTGCTATGTGGGGCCTTCTGTGGTTCCATATAAATTTTTGAAATATTTGTTCTAGTTCTGTGAAATATGTCATTGGAATCTTGATAGGAATTGCATTGAATCTATAGAAGACTTTGGGTAGTATGGACATTTTAATGATATTAATTCTTCCTATCCATGAACATGGTATGTGCTTCCACTTACTTGTATCTTCTTCAGTTTCTTCGGTGTCTTATAATTTTCTAAGTACAGGTCTTTTACATCCTTGGTTGGGTTTATTGCTAGGTATTTTATTCTTTGTGAATCCATTGTGAATGGGATTATTTTCTTAATATCCCTTTCTGTTAGCTCATTATTGGCATATAAAAATGCAACTGATTTCTGGATATTAATTTTGTATCCTGCTCCTCTGCTGAATTCGTGTATCAGCTCTAGTAGTTTCTTGGTGGAATCTTTGGGGTTCTCTATGTACAATATCATATCATCTGGAAGTAATGACAATTTCATTTGTTACTTTCCAATTTGGATGTCTTTTATTTCTTCTCCTTGTCTTTTGCTGTGGCTAGGACTTCCAGTACTATGTTGAATAAAAGAGATGAAAGTGGACATCCCTGTCTTGTTCCCTATCTTAAGATGAACGGTTGTAGATGTTGCCTATTGAGTATGATGCTGGGAGTGGGTTTGTCATATATGACCTTTATTATATGTAGGTATGTTCCCTCTGATCCCACTTTGCTGAGAGTTTTTATCATAAATGGGTGCTAGATTTTATCAAATGCTTTTTCTGTATCTGTTGATATGATCATGTGGTTTTTATCCTTTGTTTTGTTTATTTGGTGAATCACATTTATTGATTTGGAAATGTTGTACCAACCTTGCATTCATGGAATAAATCCCACTTCATCATGGTGTATGATCTTTTTGATGCACTGCTGTATTTATTTAGTTAATGTTTTGTTGAGGATTTTAGTGTTGTGTTCATCAGGGATATTGTCATATACTTGCTTTCTTTGTATTGTCTTTATCTGGTTTTGGAATAAGGATAATGCTGGCCTGATAAAATTAAGTTTGAGAGCCTTCCCTCCTTTTGAATTTTTTGAAGTAATTTGAGAAGGAGAGGTGTTAGTTCTTCTTGGAATGTTTGGTAAAATTTACCTGTGAAGCCATCCAGTCCAGGGCTTTTGTTTGTTGGGAGTTTTTTGATTACTGCTTTAATTTCACTCAGTGTAATCTGTCTAGATTTTCTGATTCTTCATGATTTAGTTTTGGAAGATTGTATGTTTCTAGGAATTTATCCATTCCATCCAGGTTGTCCAGTTTATTGGCATATAGTTCTGCATAGTATTTTCTTACAATAATTTGTATTTCTTTGGTGTCAGTTGTTATTTCTCCTATTTTATTTCTGATTTTATTTATTTGGGTCCTCTTTCCTTTTTTTTTGATAAGTCTGGTAAAAGGTTTATCAGTCTTGTTTATCTTTCTGAATAACCAGCTCTTAGATTCATTGATCTTTTGTATCTTTTTTTTTTTTAGATTCTATTTCATTTATTTCTGCTCTGATCTTTATTATTCCCTTCCTTTTACTCATTTTGGGCTTTGTTGTTGTTGTTCAAGTTCCTTTAAGTGTAAAATTAGATTATTTATTTGAGCTTTTTCTTGTTTTTGGTTTTTTTTTTGAGATCTGCCTACTATGCTGTGAATTTCCCTGTTAGGATTGCTTTTCCTGTGTCCCACAGATTTTGGATTATTTTCTCCTCATTTTCATTTGTTTCAAGGTATCTTTTGATTTCTTCCTTGATCTCATTGACGTATTCATTGTTTAATAACATGTTATTTAGCTTCCATGTTCTTGCATGTTTTTCATTGTTCTTGAGAGTGATTTCTAGTTTCATAGCATGGAGATCAGAGAAGATGTTTGGCATGATTTCGGTCTTCCTAAATTTATTGAGACTTGTTTTGTGTCCTAACATGTGGTCAATCCTAGAAAACATTCCATGTGCATTTGAAAAGTATGTATATTTTTCTGCTTTGGGGTGAAATGCTCTGAAGATATAAATTAAATCTATTTCATCTAGTGTGTCATTTAAGGTCACTGTCTCTGTTAATTTTCTGTCTGGAAGATCTAGCCATTGAAGTCAGTGAGGTGTTAAAATCTCTGACTGTGACTGTATTTTTGTTGATCTCTCCCTTTATGTCCATGAAGATTGGCTTCATATGTTTAGGTGCTCCCATGTTGGGTATGTAAATGTTTACTAGGTTTATATCCTCTTGTTGGATTGTTCCCTTTATCATTATGTAGTATCCTCCTTTGTCTCTTACTGTAGCCTTGGTTTTAAAGTCTATTTTGTCAGATATAAGTACTGCTACCCCAGCATTTTTCTTCTTTCCATTTGCATGAAAATCTTTTTTCATCCCTTTACTTTTAGTCTGTGTGTATCTTTTGATCTGAGTTGGGTCTCTTGGAGGCCACATGTATATGGGTCTCGTTTTCTTATCCATTCAGCTACCCTGTGTCTTTTGGTTGAGCGTTTAAGCCATTCATTTAAGGTGATTATTGATAGATAGGTACTTAGTGCCATTTTATCGTTAAACTGTTTTCCTCTCTCTTTTTCTTCTTCTTAAAAGGAAGCCCTTTAACATTTGTTGCAGTACTGGTTTGGTGTTAACAAACTCCACTAGCTTTTTCTTGTCTGGGAAGCTCCTTATTTCTCCTTTGATTTTAAATGATAGCCTTGCTGGATAAAGTAGCCTTGGTTGTAGGTCTTTGTTTTTCATCACCTTGAATATTTCATGTCATTCCCATCTGGCCTGAACTATCTTTGTTGAGAAATCAGATGACAGTTTAATGCGTGTTCCCTTGTATGTAACTGCCTGCTTTTCTCTTGTGGCTTTTAGGATTCTCTCCTTGTCTTTAAGCCTTGCCAATTTAATTATGATATGTCCCTGTGTAGTCCTCTTTGGTTCCAAGTTGTGTGGGACTCTCTGAGCTTCCTGGATTTGTGTGTCTTTTTCCTTCACCAGATTAGGAAAATTTTCAGTCATTTCTTCAAATAGATTCTTGATTCCTTGTTCTCTCTCTTCTCCTGGTGTTCTGATGATGCGGATGTTGTTATTCTTCACATTATCCAAAATGCTTCTTAAGCTCTCCCCATTTTTTAAAATTCTTTTTTCTTTTTGCTGCTCTGCTTGGATGCTTTTTTCTACCTTGTCTTCCAAATCACTGATTGGATCCTTTGGTTCATTCCTTCCAGGTTATTTTATCAACTGTTTATTCCTTCCAGTGTATTATTTCAGGTGTTGCATTCTTTATTTTTGACTGGTCCTTTTTGGTTTCTGTGTTTTTTTTTTTTATGCTGATGAGTATACTTATAATCATTAATCTCTGTATATGATAAATTGCTTGCCTCCATTTCATCTTGCTCTTCTTCTGGAAAATTCTCTTGTTTTTTCATTTTGGGTCTGCTGCTTTGTCTTCCATATTGGCTGCTGCTTTGTATTGGTTTCTATGTATTAGGTAGATCTGCAAAGACTCTGGTTAAGACCTTCGTCAGATACTGCTTGTGAGTGGCCCTGGTCAATCTGTTTGGTGCTATCAGTGATCCACAGCTTGTGACTTCCTGTACTGAGCCTGCGTGTGTGTAGAAAAGCTGTTTATCTCTTCATCAGTTGATGGACATTTGGCCTATTTCCACTTTTTGGCTGTTAATCAATAATGTTGATACACACATTTAAAATCTTTTATTTTTGAATTATGTATACAGAAATGGCAAAAAGGCACTACATTTTTCTTCCTTCCTGGTTAATGTTTATATTATTATAGTACATTTGTCAAAACTAGGACATCAATATTATTACATTGCTATTCATCAAAATCCAGATTTTATTTAAATTTCACTAGTTTTCACATTATTGTGCTTTTCTGTTCTATGATCCACATTGCATTTAGTATATATGTATTTTGAAGTTATGAGTTCATACTGATACCTCTAATTTCATTGTAATATATAGATTTTACTTGCTTTCTCCTATTCCATATTTATACCTCCCTTTTCTCACAACAAGAACTCTGGTCTCCAACAATTGTTCCATCATAGAATACATACAGAATAATTTTAGAATTCCTGTAACCATACCACTGTAAAAAGCAAGCCTTCTCAGTAAAGTTCAAGATTTCTTTTCAGTTCTTGTTAAAAGTAAATTATTCAAAAGTTACTTGGATTATTTCTTTTTTCATTCCCTTTTATATGGTTATATTACCAGTTTCATATATATTTTGGTACATTGGTTCACATTTCGTTAATGGTGAAGTTTGGTATTTATAACCAGGTCAATTTTTTTAATGGAATTTAGAAATTGTTCTTTTTTAGACTTAACCTTTAGAGTAAATATACACTGCTTATACGCTGCTTCTGTGTTTTGTTTGTTTTTACTAGTGTTTTAAGAATTTTGAATTAGTTGCTGATATTTTAAAACTTGGAGATTTACATAGAAATCCTGATTTCTGGTTTCTCTTACAAGGGCAAAAAGCAAGTTCTGGCTTTGCTAAGTCCATTTGGCAACGATGAGAGGGATCTGACTGGTAGTAGTTGCCTGCGTTCTCCAGTTTCCAGGACTCATCTCCTGCCTGACCCCTTTAGGTATTTGTGTCTGCAGCCCTCCTTTACAACCCTCCTTCTTTATAAAACTTTCAGTGGCTGGTGCAATAGTAGAGAATTACACTGCTTTGTGTTCTGAGAAAGGAACCGATCTTATCTGAAATAACTTATTTTTTCAGTTTTGTAGTTTCATGACCCAGGCAGCATAACTGATGTCGATAATGTTTTCTAAATGGAATCATGAAGGACCTATTTTAAATTGCTTAAACGTAGCAAGTAACTTTGATAAAACTTACTTAATTGCTTAGTTCCTTTGTGCTTTAAACAGACCTCATCATTCATTCTGCATAATTTGGAACACCAGGGAACACACAGATATTTTTGAAGCTTTAAAAAAGTATTTTTGTAACAGTGAGGAATTGTGTCAACTACATTTAGCTTTGTAAATTGAAGATAATAACATTTTGTTGATGTCAGCAGTGTTTATTTATTAAAATGTGTGCCATTCTAAACAGTAAGTTGAAAGGAAATTGATTCTAAAGATTATCTCAGCTAAAAAGAGCAGTGCAAATGGCTCACATGGGATTTTGGCAAAATAAATCTAAAACCCACATATTTGGGGCAAAGTAAAAATACAATTAAATATCACAACCTAGAGTTTGTGAGGAAAAAAAGTATTTTAAAATATATTGGAAGAATTATAATGGAATGTAGCATTTCTTACTTTGATGTAGGTATTTTCAATACTCTGTGTTCTTGCCATTTAAGCCAGAGACTAAAATAATTTGAGGTTCTTGGGTATCACCAGGCAACATTTGATATAGTTGATGTTAAGGAAGAAATTACCAAATTCGATTTGGAAATAAATTACCTACAAAGAATGTTTAAGGTCAACCAGTAGGATTCTGAAATTTCTTTCAGATTGATCCTTTTTGGGAATGGATGATAAATTCATGATGATAGGAAAAATAGAGTTAGTTTTAGGACAATTTCTCACATTTGCCAATGATTAATTTAGCATTTATGGTTTTCCAAACTACAAAGCCCATGTTCTCTAGACTCTGAGACAAGGACTTCAGTGCAAGATGTTTATTTGGGGGTGGGGCATATCTCAGGGAAGTTAAGGGAGACAGGGAAGGAAAGGAAGCCAGAACAGGATGCATTAAAAACCAAATTACCACTGTGGGTTCAGTGTTCTGGGGAGCCTCTGAGAGCCTGATGACAGCGTGCCTCTAGCTGGGGTCCGTCCCCCACCTTCTGCTGGTCACTGGTGGGGAGCTGCTGGGGTGTGGGTGGGAGTTAACACCCCGTGTTCTCATAGGCCCGTGGATGACAAGTATCTAAGACCAGGGAGTACCTCAAGCAGTAAAGAACTGCTTGCCTCGGCAAGAACTGTGAGTTCTGAGGGGATGTGAACAGCAGAGTTACATTCTGAAGCTGGATTTGAGAGGCCAAAGGTTGCAGTGGTAAAACTAGAGTCTGAAACCAAACTGGAGTCAAACCAGCTATGCCCACTCCTTTGTGACCTTGGGTAAATCATTTGACCTCTCGGTTTCCCAATCTGTAAAAAGGAAATAATAATAGTACCTAACCTCACAGAGTTGTTTTGGGAATTAAGTTGTTCAATAGAGGTAACAAGGTTAGAATAGTGTTGACATATTGCATGTGCTGTTTATTCTTATTAATTATTTGGGGGCTTCAAAGGAAATTGCCAACCTGCTACCAAGAGCATGTCTGTGGTAAACAATTACTATTTACCTGT
>PVKM010002557.1:0-63948 GCA_004027735.1 Carollia perspicillata | reverse complement strand
CAACACTAGGGGGAGAATTTGAAGATCTTTTTCTTTCATAAGGAAGTATTCCTTAGAATCAAGCATTTACATTTTTATGACACAAAAACGTTAGTGGATGGGAATTTGGTCATTCTGCAATTCTGCATTTTGTATCACTCACCCCTACTCCCAGGGTGGGCAAGTGTGACTTCTGTTAATTATTCTATAATTATAAAATACTGTTAATTATGCTAGCCAATGCCATTTTAGTTAAATAAAAGGTTGCTATTAATTCTCAAATAAAATAACCATTGAGTGCTTTCTGAGTCACTTACATGGAAATAAAATAAAATGCTTTTTTATTTCCTCCGTTTTCTCTCTCTTGGTTCAGCTGCAACTAAGGGTTACTTGGTTTTACAGCAGATGAGTGAAAACTGAACCCCATTAGCAGATGAGACCTGGATCTGAACAGGATTTCTACATGTGATCCATCAGGAGCGTAGGGGTCCCATTTAGAGGTATGGATTTTATCTCAAGTAAATGCTCAGCTGCCTCTGGCCAATGCTTCACAAATGTTGGCCACTAGGCGGGCAGGAATAAATGCACACCCATGCACATGAACATGTTTCATGTTCTCTCCAGGTGAAATCTGATTTAAACAAAGGGCAAAACAGAAAGGGCAACATACTGCCGAAATGTTCTGTACAGACAGAGGGCCAGGCGTAATGCCTTGTGTGCTGTGTATGTTACATGCATGTCTGTGCGCATTTACTGTAAAACATGTATTTTATCTGTTTGCTGTACACACTTATTTATTGGTCGTGCACATATACTTTGCTTTTCGTCTCGGCTCCCAGAGCTGGCTCCTTTGCGCCATCCTGCTGTCTTCTTAAACTGCCATCCAGGTACATCTTCCACCAGGGACGAGAGGACCCCCGGGACAGTGACTCTCTAAATGTCTTGCTTCTGCCTTTGCCAGAAAAACGCAGCTCTGTTGTGTTATGGACTTGGAACCCACCCCTGAGGGTGCTGATCAGGGAGGTCTAGGTGGGCAACCGAATCTTTTTAAAAGAGCTTCAGGTCAATCTGTTGTGCAGCTGGGTTTGAGAACCATTGGGTACAACTCTTGGAAAATGTAGAAGTAATATAAAAATAATATATAACTATGATAGGAGCAATTAACACATAATGCTGTGGGCCGGTCACGATCCCAGGAGCTTTACATAGATTAGCTAGTTTATTATTAATACATATATTGATTTCTTTACCGAATTAAAAGCTGTTGGTGCAAAACAAAACAAAAATCTAACTAACTGGGTTTTAGCCAGATTCTTCCATTGATTTCTTATAACCAAGGAGATCTAATACTTTGTTTGCCTCAATAGGACACAGGAATACAAAGATACAACGCCCTGTCCCTCAAATAGCACCGTATAACTCCTGAGGAATTCTACATAGGCAATACTCGTGACAAAGGTTATACTTGTCTAGGGGTAAAAAATACATATATCAATAGTAATAATATTTTCAATTGCTCAAGAATTGTCTTCCTGGGAAGCTCAATGCAATGCATGTATAAGAACACATATATTTTAGACAATCTCCCTATGGCAGATTGTCAAAATTCGTCAGAGTTTGAGAAAGGTCATTTCAGCTCTGCTCCATTTTCCCAAACCCCTCTAAAATAATGGCAAGATTTTTTTCAGAAGGCAGAAGGACAAATACACTGGGAGAGGAGATAAACACAAAAAGAGGGAGGCGAGAAGGGGAAGACAAAGAGAAAAGAACCACCAACCAGGAATTTGAAAACAGATGAGCCAGTGGTAATTCGCTTAGCAGACCCAAGAAAGTGGAATTCAAAACTCGCAGTAAGGAAAGCTGCGAAATCACCAGATTTACCGGCCAGAACCTCAAAGGCCTGGGGACGCTAGTTACATCTGAAACACTGGACAACTGAGCCCCTGCTCCTCCTCTACCTTGGCAGAAGGTTAGTGGCTTACACTCTGGAAACAGTAAAAATACAGTAACATCAGAAAGCGTTGATACCAACGTGACTAGATGGAATGAGTTGAAGATATATATACACACACATATACATATACATATATATGTTATGTATGTATGTATGTATGTATGTATGTATGTATATAGAGGATTAACAATGTATAACGGTTGACCATCGAGACCTCCCCACACCCTTTCTCCCACTGCATTCCAGGAGTTTGGCAGCTAGACTTAAACCCTCCGGGATGAACACCAGAAGAGTCATTCATCTCTGGGGTATGTGGGTAATCAAAGACAAAATTCCTGGAGATATGGATACCTCCTAAGGAAATGCCCAGACCGGTAACCCTCTTGGTCAAAATCTTCCGATCAGTACTTTAGTGTTCCATCAACTCTCACATGTGAGCAGACAAGCGGAGATCACCAGACTTTTGAGTATAAAAGGCAGAGAGCAAAACAAAACCAAACCCAAAAATCAAAAGGAAAGAGGCAACACGGAGATGACAAAGACAATGCAGGAAAAAGAAAACGTAGCGCCATCATTATCATCCTTCGAAGACGAAGAGAGGACACTGCATGTGTGAAATGAGAGCAAGAGGCTACGGCAGGAGCGCACCCAGAAGAGCAGAACACCCGCCTGAATGTTAAAGGTGCGATGTCAGGAATAAAACCTCAACAGAAGTATTGGAAAATAAAGTGGTGGCATCTCCCAGAAAGGGGCTCAAAGTATTAGCAGATGGAAAATAAAAGAGAAAAGAACATCATAAAACCAACATCCTAATAATGGGCATTCCAGAAAAAGAAGTGAGAAAACAGAAAATTTCCCAGAACTCAAGGAAATAAAGGTACAGATTGAAACAGAGACCTACACTTGAGGCATGTGACAATGAAATTTTGAAACTGGAGGATAAAAATGTTTTCAGAGAATAAACAAGTGAACAAAAAGAGTTACACATCAAAGATTATGAATCAGAACAGCATGTTCTTCTCAACAGTAGTAGCACTGAAAGACAATGAAATGGAACAATGCCTTCAAATTCTGGGGAAAAATTATTTCCTGCCTAAAATTATAGACTCAGTCAAATTATCAAGTGTGAAGACAGAATAGATATTTCTAGACATGCAAGGTCTCAAAAATTTACTTTCCCACTAGCACCCCAACCTGCCAAGAGAAGCTGGAAATTGTCCTCCATTAAAACCAGGGTATAAACTAAACAGGAAAAAAAAAAAAAGCACAGAATTCAGGAAATCGAGTCCAACTCAAAGAAAACTTCTCTCAAAGGTAAAGAGAAGGAAGGTCCAGATGGCAAACGGGCACCAGGTTAAAGCCAAACCTGGAGCATGTGGAAGACAGACAGACTTTGCTACAGGACTTGTAACACCTACTGCACCTGAACTGCAGAGAGGAAGGCGAGGCCGAGTTCGAATTAGCCTAAGCACATAAAAACATTACAACAGTAAGCACGCGGGGAAACTAAAAGTTACAGGAAAGGAAAAGTAATCTTAGTAGAGCACCTGAGTCAGATGCAAACAGCATTTACATAATCATAATCATAATATGCAAACACTACATATTGACCTATCCAAAATTAAGATTTCTGGGTTGCTTCTATGGTAGGGTTAGGGGCCAGGGGCCGAGAGACAAACGATGTATGTATTCATGGTCATCTTCCACAGTGAGGTAATAACAACGGATAATGTCTAGAACTGAAAAATGAAGACAATGCAACATGAACACGTAACTTAAGAACTGGAAGTAAGTAACAAAAGATTCAGTTATAAGATTTGAAAGTGGCTGCCTCTGGTGAGCTGAGCCGGAAATCATGAGTTGGGACAGTGGAGTGGGGGGCATGGGAGATTTTTGTAACAAACCCTGTAGAATTGTTAGCTGCTTTACACTCCATACATAACAATACTGATAACCACAAAAACTGAAAAAAGTTATCTAGAGGAGAAGCGATGGGTCAGAGGGAAATGGACGAAGGACAAGTGCGCCAGACACGAAGTTGCCTTCCTACTTGATCACACAATTCCTCAAGTGCTCATGACAAAGAAAGCCTGTGCTTCACAGACCACTTCTTACGATTTGTTAAGTCCATCTGGTTACACACTGTGGAGAGCAAAGAAAGACCCCGGTGTGGGCCAAGTATTATTATGATCAGTCATGACACTCAAGTCCTACTAGTTCACTATTTTAAAAAAATTATTTTAAAACTTTTTAGAGCATTAGTATATAGTATTAACATAGCTCCAGGCTCAACACATACCATTTGGGTCCCTAATCCTGAGGAAATTATGTTAAGTGAACAGCCTGCCGGGGGACCAAGAAACAATTTATTATTCTTGGTCAGCCTTAATCTCTTAATGGGTGTTTGTTGAAGGGGCTCTTGCTGTGTCGAAGGGAAAAGCATGAGGAACGGGGGCTGGACTCCTGGTGAATGTTTTCTCATTGTGGTTTTCTTCAGCAATTAAGGTCCCACGCCAGGTTCTACTCAAGAGTGAAAACTGGGATTTCTCCTGGATCCTACAAAGAAGGGCTTCTTTTTCCTTTTCTTCCTTCTTTTCTCTTTAATTTGGTTGGATTTGATATTGAAGGTATACAGTTTGGGGCTCGTGCTCGGAAAACCACTAATAATCTGTATTAGAGCCTTGGCTTTCACTCAAAGCAGCGATTTTACGGACACCAGGTAAAACAAATTGCTGCGATCCCTCCAGCATTTTTGGTCATAGAAAATCTACGGGCTTCATCCTGGTTCAGCAACCATCTTGCTGTATGATTTGAACAAATGGCCTAACATCTCTGATCTCACTTTGAGCATTTGCAAAATACTGAGGCCCAGCCTTTTCACCACCCAGAAATCTCTGACCAGCGTTCCCAGTAGAAATATAATGTGAGCCATGTAATTTAAAATGTTTTAGTCCTCATAGTAAAAAATAAAAGTTACTTTTAATAAAGTATTTTACCTACCCCAATATAACGAAAATATTATCCTTTCACCATGTTACCAATACAAAAATTTATGAGATGGTTCACATTATTTACAGCAGGTTTTGGGATGCACTTGACACTTGTGGTGTCCGTCAGTAACGGTTAGCCACGTCTCAGGTGTTCGATAACAGCATGTGGCTAGTGGCTAATTGTATTAAACAACACAGCTACAGTTTTCAAAAAGATTTTGCTTACCCATGGGTGGTTACTAGGAATAAGTGATTTACTCTCACATTTATAACTCCAGCCAAAAGCACAGCAACCTCACCCATCCATTGCCCGATTAACCTTACAATATTGTCCTCAAATGCAGCATTGCTGTGGGGCATTGGGAAGACAAAAATTGGCTGGTGGACCCACCCCCATTGCTCTCTTCAGACTCTTAGGGACCTGGGGGCGGTAATTGGACTAGATAATACCGCAGGGTCTCCTCCAGCTCTATCATTTGGTAATTTCAGCATCTGATCACTGGCAACAGTGCAGACACTTTTCAGGGTTTTAAATAGGGAGTGGGTCATCTGCTCAGGAAGAGGACTGGAGAGACTGGCATCTGCTCTCTTGATATGAGCCATTTCCCTCTGAGGTCAGAGTGCTCCAGATAGCGCTCATTAACCCTGAAAGCTGGAAGGAGGCGGTCGGCAGGGGCGCGTGCAGAGAGCCACTGTGCTGCCATGCTGCTACGAGGCATCTGGCTCAACACTGTCCGCGCATCTTTCTTCTCTGAGTCACTTGCCAAAATGACAGCTGTTTGGGGATGGACAGAACTACTGTCCTGACTCTTGACGAAGTGTTTTTTCTCACTTGCAACTTAAATCTCACGCATTAAAAACAAAACAAACAACCCTAAAATTTCTCCTCTAGAAACGAACTGAGGCTTTCTCTAGAGGCATCGTACCTGTACATCCAAAAATATCAGAAGTCCTATTACTGACCCACAATGAGGGTGTGAGGACCAAATCTGTAAATTCTTTGTGCTTTGGAATTACATCAATTAAACGTGCTATTTTCAGTTATGCCATACCTAGGAGAAGTTCTGAACAGCAGTCTATACGTGTATGTCTTTAACCAGGGAAAAGTGGAAAACATATAGGTTTTACTTCATTGGTAGAGATTCTGTGGGAGAGAAAACAGTGCAAAATACGGGGACTCTGACACAAAAACTGTAATAAAATGGAAACCTGGTTTAAAGCACCACAGACAGAAGCATCAAACCATATTCCCCAAAGGAAGTAACAGTTACTGATGGTCGAAGTGTAAGGCCTGGAAAAATCCCAAGAGTACTGGAAATGCAGGTGTATTTTTAAAAACAAAAACCTGAGCCCATCCTCTGAATCCTACAACAGTTTCCATTTTGTGCCTTCAAATCCTCCTCTCCCACCACCCCCCACACGGGATATTTGGTCACTTTTTGTAGCCAATGGCTGAATTATGCAATCAAACCCACTAAAACACATGCCAAAATTAGATGCCAAGCACAGAAGGCATGTTGTTGGCAGTATCCCCCATCTGGTTCTCAAGTTCCCCGCTAACTCCAGTGTCCAGAGGTACTCAAGAATTTAAGCTGGAGGATTCTAAAGAGTGTGAGCGACGTGACTAAAAAAAGATGCAAAGACTGACACAAACCAAATGCAGGGCTGCCTGCTACATGAGGAACCAAGAAATCAACTTCATGGCTTGGTGACATACTTCTCCTCTAGAGAGGACGATACATGAAGCTTGATGTACCCCGTCTCTCCAAAAAGGGAGCTGTGGTCAGAAAAGAATGATACCAGCACTGCCAAATCCTTACCAGCCCTGCTGGTGGGGGTGGAACTGGCGGGGCTGGAGGAGGAGGCACTTCGTTCCCTAGCTGACTCCGCGTACACTTACTGAGCGCTCCTCCGTGCCTTCTAGGTCGCAGGCACACGGCAGTGAGCAAAACAGAGAGAAATCCTGCTCTTTAGGAGCTTATACTCTAGAGAGGAAAGACAGACAGTAAAGAAACAGGTAAGTAAAATATATATTACGTCAAATGATGGACAGTGTGATGGACAGAGAAAAACGTGTCAAGGAAAGGGTATGCTGGTGAGGGGCTGAGGGCTACCACGAAGGACTCGCAGGTAAGCAGACATCTGGTGGGGAGGGGGTGCGCCGTGGGAACATCTGGGAGAAGAGCACCCCAGAAGGAGAGAAGAGACAGTGTGATGGCCTGAAGGTAGGGACGTGCTTGGTCTACCCTTCTGGCGTATCTTACCAGACCTGTTAACAAACTTCTAATAGGCTCTGTGCTTTCACACTCCTTCCCTCCTCACACTCTGTCTCCTTGTTTCCCTGCAGCAGCTAGATGAGCCTTTAAAAATCACTCCGACTATGCCAGACCTCTGCTTAAATTTCTCATTGGCAAATTAAAAGAGAAACCCTTTATGATGGCCTACAGGGTCATGCCAAGTACTCTACGACCACTCTGCCTCACAAACCCAACTGTCCCTCCTCTGCCACACACCACTTTAGATACATTTGCTTTCTCGTTGTCCCTTTAAATACACCAAAAACATTTCTTCCTCAAGGCCTTTCCTGACCTCTCTGCTTGAAATACATTTCATCCAGACAGCCATGTGGCTCATTTCCTTGCTTCTCTATACTGTTAACAGCTGTCTCTCAACAGTATGAAACATAGCACGTACCTAATATTTACTGAGAGAACGAATCTCACCATATCCTTGCTCCCATACTACACCATCAATGGGCTGTGTGTTGAACAGCCCGGGGAGAACCACACAGAGAGACAGACATGTTTGAACACCGACTCATGGTCTCCCACTTGAAGGCAAGGCCGGGCCTCCCACTTGCTACGCCATTTCTTGGGCTCGGTCAGCCCCTCTAGCATTTCCTTCACTGACAGCCCATCTATCTGTGGCTACTTCGGGGAAAAAAAGATTTTTGTGGGGAATTCCCATCAGTTATTAAGCCTGCCCCCATAACAATGATCCTGTATGTATACGTGCCTTTTCTTCTCGTTTCGGTGGAATGAACCTATCCCCCTACTGAAAAATAAAGACGACGTCTACTTTTCCCTTGCCTCTCCTTTTGTCCACTTCTGCAAGAACCAGTTCTATAAATCACCCTTATTTCTCCAAAATGTTCAACTCTCAACTATCACCAGCAACTCTTCGTGGCCGAATATTTTCCATTGAACAAACAAACAAAGCAAGCAAACAAGAAACCTCGCTTTCCCCACTGCCGCCCTCCAGCTCCTCTGCCTATTCCCGTCCACGGCCAACGAGAGAGACACTGACAATCACTTTCTTCCACGTTTCTGGGCACAGCGATCAGGTTTTCACCGCCTCTTCCATCTCAAAAACTGTTTTGCCTCGGTCAGTGATGACTTCCTTACTTGTAAAAGCCAAGGACAGCTGCAGTCCCCGCCTCTCCTGACCCCTCCTCCGCAGCCTTCGGTGGTGCGGGGTCAACATTTCCTCCCTGAAGTCTCTTTCCGTGGCCTCTCCGTGATTTCCCCCCCGCCTCCCTGGGCCCATTCTCAGCTCTTCCTTTTCATCTTAGACAACGAGATCCACAGAGACGCATGTCTTCTGCTTCTGTCCCTCATCCTCCTCGTCTGATCTGTCACTGAACCCTGCCCGCTGAATCCACTTAGTATTTCCCATTCACTCCATCGCCAGTGACGTTGCCTTAGTATGGACTTGTATTTTTTCTCACCCGGATCATTGCACCAGCTTTGTACCTCGCCCCATCCTCTGTGTTGCTACCAGCAAAAGCTCTTCACCATAAATCTGATCATTTCTCTCCCCCATGTAAATTCCCTGAGTGGTAACCATTCAACTTTCAGAGTAAAAATCTAAATTCCTTAGCGTGGCAAACCCTAGGCCACTCAAAAACCAGCTTCCACATCCTTCTTCGGCCAATCAATAGATTTGTAGTTACAGTTTTATATATGGGCCGGGACAAAAGTAGGTTTACAATTGTGAGCATGCCAAACACAGTTTATTCTCATATTACTATCTAGTGTATTATTTTCCATATGAATCATAAACCTACTTTTGCTCCACCATGCATATGTATAACTCCCGTATGTTTCTTATCTTTTGAGAATTTTCCGAAAAGAGATTTAGAAGTGGCAAATAAGCAAGAAAAGCCATCCCATCCTGAACTTGTTACTGTGAATATTGACATAATGGATTGACTCCAAGCATTTCCTAGCGATCCCCAAATCCCTCTGTCTTTCTGTTATATTCATGCACCTTCCATGGAGCCCATTTAAAAGTGAAAAACAAAATATACAAACCATTATCCTAACTGTTCAATTGCAGAAACACAAATATACATGTACACAGTGTCATGAGTAAAAAGAACATAACATATTCTAAGTGGATTTAAAGATATGTTTTAGCTGTCTCACTAAAAAAAGAGGTTAAAAACTGCTCTTAGACAAAACTACAATTCTTCTTTTTCTCTCTTGAAAACACTGAGAGTATACAAATTGATTAACCATCTGTTATTACCTCTGACCCAAGAAGACTTCTTCTACAAGCCTAACTATAAGGTTTTACGTTTACCCTGAGCAGATCAGTGAAGTGCAAAGAAGATACTTGGTACAGATTTTTTGGGACAGCCCAGGGGTAATCTCAATTTCAGGAAATCACTTGGCAGTCTACCTTAACATTTATTGATAGGTTAAATTGAAATGTAGAACTATTGCACATATTTGCGAAAGGGATGATGTGCCATTCATGGCATATAAAAAGAGATTTATGTGCCATAAAACACAACACAACCACAACGTACTTGTTAATTTTAAAGACCAGTACGTGCTCACCTGGAAGGCAGCCCCTAGGGGTGTGCCACAAAGCCCTTCCAGCGACCCTGTCCCAGCCAATCTTTTGTCCTTCTGGATAATTAACATAAAGGCACGTAGTGAACACTCATCCAAACGGAGCGACATAAAGTAGAAGAGATTCTAGCGAGGGATGAAGACATAAGATCAAAAGTACCTCAGCCAACTTAAGTGAAACTTAACAGAATTAAATGTAAAGGTACATATATAAATTTTTTTAAAAGACCCACAAAAGCCTAAGGGAGGAGAACTCTGATTTTGGCTACAAGCCAAGTAAAAATGATCAGCAGGAATATAACAGATATCACAATGCCAACGCAAACTTACGTCGCACTGATGAGGTAACTTTCTATTTTTCACTCAACAATCAGTTTGCACCCATTGCAAGAAAACTACCGATACAGGAAGTAACAGTCCCTCCTGTCCCTTCAGCCCCGTCAGTGTGCGGACCCCATTTCCACACAAGCACTAATGAAGGTGGGAGGACAGTGGCAGACTGGGGCTCAAGAGGACTCGTCTCTACGGGGAGGAGGTTTAACAGGGAAGGGGGACGGCCGAAGAGACAAGACACCTTCGTACACCTTCAAGTGTACGATTAACAATAATGCGGATAGTTAGCATTTATTAAGGTTTACCATGGGCCACGCACAATATAAGGGACTCTCTAGTATCCTTTAATCTCTACAAAATAGGTACTACTTTTCTCATTTTGCCAAGGAGGAAACTGCATTTCAAAAAAGATTATGCGACTTGCCTAAAATTCACCCAGCTGGCAAATGGCAAAGGTGGGAGTCAAATCCATTATCTGTTTCCAAAGTTTTTGTCTGTTGCTAGAATTAATGTAGAAGGAACATGTCCCATTGGTCCCACGTGACCAAACTAGAACCAAAGAGCCAAGTGACAGTGAGGTGAACTTCAGCAAGGCCTTATCACATCTGGAGCCATCCACGATCGGGACGGAAAAGGGGCCGTAATGCCCTCCTCACTGAACCTATTCAAGCAGACGCCAAATGTCCTGCCGTACGTAGCCTGGGATGCAGTAGAGAGACGTTCATGACTTGGGTGATGAGCTGAAAAATATCATCTGGGAGGTCCTTTACAGCTCTCAGACTCAATGACATGTATCAGAAGTTATTAAAATCCCGTTTTCAAAAAGTAAATACATACTTCCAAACAGCTAGACACTTTCACACATTAAAAAGCCAGGCCCATCCTTTTCTAGAAGTAGAGCTTTGCCACTGCTCCACGGTATGGCCAGGCTTGATAGCATGCTAACAGAATTTGGAAAATGAAAGTCATTGAGATTTGCATAATTTTCTAAAGCCTCATGCACAAAAGTGGAGCGAAGATGACAGAGATGACAACCCGCAGATGTGCTCTGAGTGCTGACCTGGGGAATGCAAATGTGGAGCCCCTTAGCTTTTTCATGAATAAAGCTTCCACATGCCCTAAAAACAAGATGAGACACACTGCCGTGCAGCAACTTACAGCCTCATGCTAGATATCTATATTTCTGTCTGCTCGGCATCCACGCACCCCTTCTGTTTGGGGGGAATCCCAAGGCTGGCAGGGCTTTCTGACCTGTTCCCTGGAACATAAGCTGGGCCACTCATGTGCACTTGCCCCACTTTTTGAATCTTAAGGGAGTGACCAATTCCCCAGGGACGATGAGATGTTATTCACGGCAGTGATGTCAGCCGCATAAATTCCAACAGCGGCCATAGTGTGGTGGCATCCTAAGAGGACTGCCCCTTAGCTGCCGAAAAACTTTTCTGATTAAGTCAAACGTAACTTTCTCGTTTTTGTTATTTGCAAGTAAGAACGGGCACGCTCCTACCAGTGTTTTATCACAGAATGAGTTTGGCTGAGTATTTGCTCTTGTCCCAGTGTATTGTAGTAATATATGTATATATTACTGAACCTAAGAACTACTTCTAATGTAAACCCGAGATGTCTGTTGTAAAAAGCTGGCATCCCGGTGACAGAGGAAATCCTAACTTAAAAAAACATCAGCTACATCTATTAAACCTGAGGAGATAATTATACCTCCATTAATTAACTGTGTGATACATTACGATTCTCAGACTGCTTTATTCATTCACCACTTTTATTGAAAGCATACTCCATGCCAGAAGAGAGAGAAAGAAGGAATAATTCCTAACTAGTCTTTTGGGGTTTTGGCAACTATATAAGTGAAAGGAGAGAGGGCCAACAATAGAACATTTGTAATGTTATAGATACAAAAAAATATTATAGACAAAACGTTTTTTAGAAGTCATATAATTTACTTGATATTGCATAATAGCTTATTTCATACATGCTTTAGCTACTCACTTAATTATCCTGCACACTGGGCAAACACAGAAAGGAATAATGGGTCACTCCTTGGCAATTGTCTTTACACACTTTGCCTCTATGAAGGATTCTCATAATGTGCTGAACTATACCAGTAGGAACGGCTACCCCAAGCCACCCGGCAGTTAAAAACCTGGCTATTAGGAAAACCTTAGAAATGAGACCATTCTAACGATCCAAGTTTTCAGGGTAGCATACTAAGCACCAAAGGTTAAGTCAGTGATTATTTTAACAACCCTGGGGAAATTTTTTTCTACATGACATTATATATTTTCTTTCTGGCAGAGGAGAAAAAAACTAACAGGCAGACAAATGTGTACATCACTGAACTATGTCATTTCCAGCCTGGAAATGTTTCTGTCTTGATTCCCTAGGTAGAAAAGTAAGTGGGCCTTGACGGCACGGAAACTATTTTTAGCACCTGACTTCTTTTTTGAGAAATTCGTTTCTCTCTTGATGTGAATGACTACTAAGATTTCCAACTACAGTTTTAGATCAGAAATGAACACATCACAGGAAAAGTCAATAGATTCAATTTCCGAAGATGAGAACTCAGCAAATTTGGTACCAAGTTCTGGGGAAGGGCTGTGTGCTTTCTACCAAACACATATTTGCTGCAGTGATCTCCCAAGAACCACAGAGAGTACAAGCTGTAAAACAACACGGCTGCATTTCAAACGGGGACTTCTTCAGGAAAGCCGCCCATACAAACACAGGGGTGCACAGGGGGAAGCCAGTGGGCCCAATTTTCACATTTGCTTGGAGCCCCAGTCTACAAAAATATACAGCAAATTAATGAATACAGTTCTGAACTGTTTGGGGCCCAGATCTAGGAAGGAAAAAAGCCACACTAGTATCTACTTCCAACATAAATCTGGTTTTGGTTGTTGGGAAGATAAAATAACCACCAGCCCCACATCTGACAGTTTGACAATGTTCAAGGAGCTACAATAAGGAGACAGCCCTGGGGCTGCAGGGCTTGAATGACCAGTTTTATAAAAGAACAACCTGTCCGAGTCTCTAAGGCCTTTTGCCTGAAGTCATCCACATACAGGGCTCTAACCTCAAAGAAAGAACTTGGCCTTTAGGCCATGCCATTCAAGCTAGTTTAATGGTGTTTGAAAGAACAGTGATTTTTTTTTAAGAAGAAAAAAGAGCTCTTTGGCCCATCAGAGGAATTATCTTTCTCTTCTTCCAGTCAGGTGTCAAGCAGTTTCAGGCAACGCTCAGAATGACTTGCCTCCACGAGGAGAAGGCAGCAGATGGACACAGAAGTGCCACTCAGAGCCGTAGTCTGGTTGTGGTCCAACCTAACACACAGACACCGAGGGCACTGTGCCGGGCCCCAGGAACCTGAGACAGTGGAGACAACATGCTGCCTGACCAGACTTCACTTTCTGGAAAAATATTTCTTCTGCAAACGACTTATAACAGAAAAGGTCATATTAAAAACTGGTGTGTGCCAGGCCTGGCCTTGTGGCTGAGCACTGGCGGGCGCCCAGGGTGACACTACCATTTACTGAGTACCTGCCATGTGCCAGACACTCCACCAGGCACTTGCTAAGCAATAACCCATGTAAGCTCACAACAGCAGCAGGCCTTGTGATCCTCCTTTAATGAACGAGGAAAATGGGACCTGATATTCAGGTCTGCAGGGCTCCAAAGCCTATGCACTTGCTACTGTCGGGCATGGCTTGCCATGAGAACAGAAGTTGCAGTCCGCTCTGATGAGATTCACCCTTCCATCCATTCCTCGGAACCATCTGTAGTGAGCTGAACCCTGGGCTGCGTTCTGGGGGCTGCAGTGCTCACAGAGGGGGGCACAGTCCCAGCCCGCATGGAACGCTCGGTTCAGTGGGCAGGACGGACGGGGAACCCATGCCGTATAATGGGAGCCGAGAGCATGTTAAAGCACATTGGGTGCTGCTGAGTCCTTAGGGAGGCCTGGTGTAAGTGACTTAAACTGAGACCTAAGAGAATGGATTGGAATTATACTGAATTTATCTTAAGTTAAGGCTGTGGTGGGGCCCGGGGAAGGGCTCAGCAGAGAGATGAGCGCTGCAGCCAGAAGGAAGATGAGGGAGAACGCGATCCACACGGGAATCTGAGAAAGGGCCCGTGTATGGCTGAAGAACAGAGGGCAAAGAGGTGAGGGTACCGAACCAAGCTGAGGGGTGAGCGGGACCCGGAGCCCGCAGGACCTTGCAGGCTGCTGCGTTTATCTTACACTCGGTGGGAAGGTCCTGGAGGGTATTAAGGGGGGTGAGGGGAGCATTGGAAAACACATGCCCAGACTGCGTTTTAGCACAATAAATCCAGGTGCACAGTGGCCAGCTGGAAACAGAAGTGACCACTATTTCATAGGCCCCTATGGACAAAAATAATCCTAGACAATGCTAGGGGAAAAAAAGTACAGTAATGAAAGACAAAAAACTCTAGCCACAATCCTTTCATCTAGAGATAATCACAATAATTATTTTTCTTGCATTTCCTTCTAGTCTATTTGTTTGGATTAAAAAACATGGGGTTATTTTGAGGAAGAAAGATTTGAATCCTGCCTTTTCAGTGACATGAGACGAGCGTTTCAAAACCATGACTTTTAATTGCTGAATAATATTTCCAGCATAATGACCCGCCCTAATGTATTTAACCAATTCCTGCTGTTGGCTCCTGCTGCTCGGCACACCCTTGTGTGAGAATCTTTGTAGGCATCTGAGACTGTTTCCTAGTAATGGATTGTTAGAAAAAGAATTACTGAGCCAAAGAGTAAAGCTGTTTTAAGGTTCTTTACCTATATTGACAAAGTGTTTCTATACAGATTATGCTCACCGAATTGTGTATTTCTGCCCCCAGGTTGCTGCTGATGTGTTTGTTTGGTTTCTGTTTTTTATCTCGCTCACACATGAATGACTCTGGTGTGAGCTGCTGGAAGATGACTCCCATCTTCCAGCTGTGTCAGGTGCAAATAAACGTGCCCATCTCCCCACGACTCCATCTAAATTGAGAATTAATATCAAAAAGTTTTGCCCCTTAAAAACACCAAATTTTTTTTATTATTGCTAGTATTGGTATTTATTCTTTGGCAAGTTATTAATTTAGCGCTCAATCGAAGGCAGACAGTGTCTTCTGTGCACGTCCAGTGGGGCGGGTGTCTCCCCTCCAGACTGTGAATTCCACGCAGTAACAGGGAAAACATCCGCTCCTGTCCAGCATGGTTTCTACAGTGCCTAGCGCTCAGCTGGTACGCGACAGGTGCTCAGCTAGGACGTGCTGAAGAAGTGAGCACACACTTACAGGAAGACATCTGTGCAAGTGAAAAAGACAGCAGTGTCTCCCTCTTGTTCCTAGGATAACCCCAGCACGCGTCACAGGGCCTGCCACAGGGTTAGTCTGGTAAGTGTTTGTCACGAATGGCTACCCTTTCTTCTTCAGCTCCCATTCCAGGGTCAGAACCTGAGTGCAGGAGGCTGCTGGACACTGTCGGCCTCCCTGCCTCTAGCTTCAGTTCTGTAGCCACCATCCACGATCGGCCCTTAGTTCTGGGAACATCAGCTCTATCCTTCCAGATTCCAACATTTTCCTTCACTCTCAATCCTTAACAGCCAAACTCTCAAACCATAGTTTTGATGAGAGAAAACCAACAGTCTTCTGGCGCAAGGCCACCGTGCAAGGTGGAGGCCATGTACAGCACATAGTGAAGGCATCTAGCCCTGCTCAGATACGCAGACACTGTTTTTATACGTGGAGTTCCTGACTGGAAGCACTCAGGACGGACCCACACGCAGGAAGAGGGAGCTCTGACTCCCCAGCCTTTTCCGGTGGGGTCACTGCCCCCTGTTGCCTAATTCAGAATTCTTGGGGGCTGTCTAGAGCAGCACCCTCCCTCATCCAGAGGCTTTTTAACAAGTTCCTAGTTCATTTTCTCCCAAGTTCTTTCAGAGGGCAGGGCGGTGGTTACAAAATGCTCCTTGGTGTGCTGTGGTTGGAATCTGGGCATGTTATTTTGCCAGATGAATTCTGCTAGAAAAGGCGGTTAGTTGAAACAAGTCTACCAGAACGATACTTCAGACAGACGATGAGTTACATAGGCTTCTGTGAGAGAAGGGACATCTGAACACCATTTCCATTTGCAGCACAGCAACAGGTCAAACATCTGCTGGCCCCCCAGAAGTCATCGGGGAAGGTGCTCCAGAGAAAATTTACACAGATGGGATTTCCTTCCCAGACCTGGGAAGCAGAGTCTGAGAGTCGGGCTTTGGTTTGTGTTTTGGAGGGAATGACATATGTTCTCCTTATAAATGCATGCTGTTTCCCTCCACTGCCCTCCTCTAGAACCTTATATCTGAAAGCCCTAACAGCCAGGGCATAAAGAAAGTGCTTCGAATATTAGTTTCTCTGGACTGATCCCTACATTAAAGTCTCCTTCAAAAGGGACCATAACTACCAATTGTCTCTCTAGTACAAGCAGGATGAACATGGAACTTAGTAGATAACAATAAAATAATGCATATTTCCATGTGGACAAAGACGACGCTGATGCTCTGGAACTGGGACTGCACAGTAATAATTCCATGCTCTGAAATTCGAACTCTCACCCTGACCCTTCAGTGACAAGATAAAATCAAGATTTTCATACTTAAATTCTGGTCCTGGACCTTCTTGAAACCAGTCTTAGAAGCAGCATTATGATGGACTATCTAAAGATCTTCCAACGTTTTGATTGTAAGATAAACATTTTAGGACTTCTGTTGGTTAACCATAGACCAGAGAAAATCCCGAGACAGGTTCACCATTACAGGCTGGAGGTGCTCTGATGGGCGGGGGCTGGCGGTGTCAGAAAGGAGCTGCAGGTTTGCTTCAGTCAACAGCACACCCAAAGCCGCCTTTCACAGGCAATGTGCAATCCGTGACTTCCCTGTTTCACACTGGGCTCAACTAGTCTGCAGCCCAAGGAAAAAACCCCTCAGAAAAGACGTTTTCCCTTGGGAGAAAAACTGGTCACCTTTAAATGTAAATAAGAGAAACCATCTCCCAGTTCTCCCATCACCCAATCCCTGAGGGTTTGGCCACAAAGAACCCCACTTCGCAGTGCACCCAAGTACAGCCCCGAGCACAGACCCAACCATGGCAAACCATCTTCAATGCTCTGACACCTCTGAATCATACTGACAACACGGTTCCCCAGGGAAGAGGCTCCCGAGATTACCAAATTACACGAACTGTTCTCCTGAATTCACAAATGTGCTCTGGTGGTTTAAGCTAAACAAATAACTACTGATTCTTTCTTCCAACTAACCGACTTTTGCAACCAAGGCTCCAGAAAAATGAACTGTCCTGTTGGCTGCCCGGCCTCCAGATTTCGGTTGTTACATCCAGAGATTAATCTCTAATAGAGATAAATCCCACCTTCCCCTTTGCATGTGTTTGAAGATTTGTGTTTCACGATCACATAATTTGTACCTTTGATGGTGTTGAGGATGGCACACTGTGTTATATTGAATCAGCTACCTTTTTACTCTAGTGTATAATATCAGGGGCTTTCAGTATAACTGCATGATTGACTTTTAGAGGCTGTGGGAGTTTGAGAACATGGAAAATAAGACCTGCAGGGTAGTAACAAAGCTAGGTATGGCTTTCTGATTCCAAAGCACATTCTCCTTCCACTGCAATGTAGTTAGTTCTTTACTGTGAAAGCCTGTTTAAACCTTGCATGAGTTTAGCTGACACTCCAGAGAACACCATGCATTCATTCCCTGAAGAATCTTGGTTAACTCAGATCAACACAAGTGGTTTAATAGGACCTGTCTGTCATTAGTTATACGAACTGAAACTTCATGACCAGAACTCTACAAGGAAGGGGAGCGTGCATCCCTAGTCCTTGATTTCGTCCCCTCTATTTGCTGTGAAAAACCTCTTTTCTCAGGGGAACCTAAAGCTCTGAGTGCCGAGCTGTCACTGGCGCCATGTTGATCTGTTACCATGGAGATCACTCTGGTAACATACAAACCTGCCACCAGTCCTGATACACAGTATCTCATTCTGACTCTTAGAAAGATTGCTGTACCTCCAACTCCCACCAGTTTAAAGTTCGCCTCTGCTAGGATTTAGCTCTAAAGTGTTTGAAGATTAACTTTTAAATGCCATCATAAAATATAAATCCTCTGGAGACAAGGGGGGAGGTAAGGAAAGCATGTCTCAAGATTTTAAAGCAGCAAAGTGCACATAGAGCAATTGCCCCTAGGTTAGAGTTATGAACTTGGTTATTATATTACTTGACAGAGAAATAAAAGTAAAATCAGAATGGAGACACCACGGGAATTACTACCTAACACTTATCGATTGCCTGTAATGCACTATTTACACAGTGTTGTGCTCATTATTGTGAGTTATGCAAGGTTAAAGCATCACTTGGTGTGAATCCCTATAAAGTCCACGACCTTTCCAGAAACTGGAGTTCCTGTATGTGGCAGGTCAGTAGCAATGCTGTCAGAATCAGTCTCTAATGCGGGAAACAAATGGACACAATGCTGGCCATCCGTTAAAGCATGTCAGAATCACTCTGGTGCGTCTGCAAGTCCGCTGGATCACCCAGGAGGGTGTGACATAGCCAGTCCTTATTCCTCATTCACAGAAGTCAAAGGCTTTCTTTCTCTAAAGTCAACAAAGCTACATTTGTGCATGAGAACTTGTTATCTTTCTAGAAGAAGGTCTATTTTAATTTACCCCAAATTTTAAGGCTATTAGAAGTCAGGAAGAGAGAGGGAGGAGGGGCTATGGTGTATCCTCAGGTTGACAGTGGCTAGATAGGACTGACCCTCCCCATCAGAAATTCCCAGAAGTCGTGGAAGGGAGGGTGGAACCACCGTGCTTAGGTTCAGAAACCTCAGACTTTGTGATGGGCCTGGACCACACAGACATAAAATTCTGTTTGTTGTTGTTTTTTGAGATGGGCAGAGGCCAACTCCAGCATCCCACAAGTGTGAGGTGAGCAAAGGGGGTGGAGCTTCCTTTCTCTGCATACCCAGAGTTAAACCTGGGTACTACACCTCAGCTGCACGGAGTCTTGGTGGTAGAGGGAAACTGTCAGGTGCGGGGAAGACACCGTCAGCTCCCAACATCCAAGGCCTGGCGATCTACTTCAGAGATTTCAAGGCCCAGTGGGGGTTTTTTTCCACCTGTGTCTGAAGAGCAGGGGATACTGAATAGAAGAGATAACTCAAATGTAATGATTAGCAACTCTTTTTTAAAAACCGAACAGAGAGGATATTGCATATCATCTACCTGTCAGTCACTTTGCTCCGCTTGGCACCTCTTCGGCCCCTGCAACATCTCTGTTAACACCCTCCTCCTAATGTATTCTCCCCGGCAGCGCTGCCAGAGAGCAGCAGGCAGGAAAGCACCCAAGGAATCACAGGACCGAGATGCAGGTGCGTGCACACCAGCTCGGATGCCACAGTCTCCTCCACGCACATCCTTTCTTCCCTCTTCCAACCAGAGTCAACAATAAATCAGTCTCTTCCACGTCCCCTCGCTTCCTTGCCAGAGGAACCAAACAGCATATTAAAGTTTAGCTTTGGCCATAGCATTTCAGTGGTACCTTCCTTTTTTTTATACCATAAGCCCAAATAGGGAATACAAAGCAATGAAGAAAATGATTATTTTAAAGACCCCCCTGGCTGCTAGAGGGCGATGAAAAATTAAAATGAGCGATTACATTTCTCTACAGGAGAAATGACACCACCTCTCCCCTTACTATGAACTCAAAATGGCACCTACGCAGTGTTCTGCTGCATGCCAAAGAGTAAGTCAGTACTGCCGAGTCTTCTATAATTAGGTACCGTCAAAATGGTGTTTTTTTTCCTCTCAGAAATTTTCCTGGATCTTATCTGTGTTTTAAATATAAGTGAATTCTAAAAAACTTGACTTTTATTGAAAAATAGTTTTGAAAGTCTATATTCTCTAAAAAAGATAAATAAAGTTAACGAAAGGAAAGAAAAGGAGAAATTAATTCCAGAGCTCTTTACACTATAGTCAAATAAATGGGAAAAAAAGAAAAACTTTGGATTTAAAGGGTCACACACGGAAAGCTTACTGTACAGAGGAAAGCTAATACATTCAAACGCAGAATCAAGAAAAAGTGTACTCTCTGTGGAGACGTACAGCAGGTCCTTGTAAGTTTTATATGTTGACCTCCCATAATTACTGAGCTGCTGGGCACCGCAGCTGCTGGTTTATTAATACAGCACTACCGAGTTTTCGCCTTCTCAGACTGAGCTCCTACCTGACTCATCCCTGTCTTCCCAGCCCTGGGCAAAGTGGCTCTTTCATCAATGCTTCTTGAGTAGAACAGGATTTGAATTCTCTTCAGAAGAAGCCCAGGCAGTCACAAACGATATTTCCAAGGAACTTCACGTGGAAAGGAATGCCATCCGACGCCAGTCACTTTCCTTACCTATCTGAAACACGGCCAGCAGACGCTGGTCCTAATCTGCAAAAAGTGGCCAGCGGGTTGCTAGGCCAAGCCGGCCCTGGAATGAACCAGAACAAGCTCTCTAGTTCTAGAGATGAGGCACAGGGTTAGGTGTGCTCAGTTTACCAGCCACGATGAAGAGTTGCAGGCTTTTCTGCCATTACAAGAGCATGTTGACTCTGAGGTTAGTTTCGTTTCTTTTCAGGGACCTGGTACAGAGCTGCTTCCCTTCTAAGTGCTGAGGTCCATCTAATTACAATCGACGATTAGACAGGATGCACTGAAGGGACAAAGAACACAAATCCCAGCGCAGACAGACCTGGGTACAGATTCTGGCTCTACCACCAACCGTTTTGCAGCCTCAAGCAAGGGCACTGGGCATTTCAGAGCCCAAGTTTCTGTACCTGTAAAGTGAAGGTAGTGTCACCAATGCCCAGACTCATAACACATAGTACACACCCAATAAACACCAGCCGCTTTCCTCAGGGCTTGGGATGTCACCATTTTACAACTGTGGTCTTATACACGGTCTCTGATTTTCCCAGTACCTTGGTTTTCTCTAATCAAAGATGAATACTGAGATGGCTGTTGTGAGGCAAAATTACGAACAGTCCCTTGCTCATACAAACTGAGTGACAGGAAAAACGATGTGGCAGTTAAAATTCCACAGCAGCACGAAACAAAGCCAAACTGGCAGGGCCAGTCAGTGTTGTGGCCTCTGCCCTGGATGACTGTTTGGGGAAGGGTCTCTGTGATGGCAACGGCTTAAATGAGCAACCATTTGGAGATATCCTGAGTGTCCCCTGGAGAGCTAGGAGGAGGTGAACCAAAGCCCCAAGACAAGTTGTCTCAGGGAAACTGCCAGACTCAGCCCATGATCCTACTTTTCTTCGAGTCAGCATTCGCTCAGAAACAACCCAAACCAAATTGCTAGAGCTGACACTGCTGGCAAGCACCAATTTTTCCTGTTTACACCAGGAAATATCTAGCTTTTTGACGTAAGTTTCTTTACTAGACAGGCCATTTATAATAAATCCTATAAACAACTGTAAAAGGCAGGGACCCCTTAACTGATTATACAACGTCAGAGGTAGAACGTATCCAAGTCCTGCAGTTTGAGGTCCCCGGTTTTACATATGAGCAGGTGAGACTCGTAAGGGTTAAGAAGTTCACCCCAAGCCACCCAGAGATACTGAGTGACAGCTGGGATTGAACCCTCGCCTCCCGACTCCTAGTCCATGGTTCTTTCTATTACACCACATGGCCTCTCTGAACATCTCGTTTGTTTATTTCCCCCCACAGAACTGAAGCCTACTGTACATATAGAAAACCTCTAATAAGTATTTGCCAAATCAATCCACAAATTCTCTAACTTTGATGTTTTAATTTAATATTATATTTCAATCCCGAAAGATCCCAATAACAGTTAATTAGCAAGCACTATTTAGCACAGGCCTTAGGAGTTTACAAAGTGTTTTTGAAATCACAATCTAACTATAATCCCCATAATCATGTGAAAAAGGTGTCGCTACGTCCATTTTAGAGACGAAAAGGCCGAGGGGTTGAAAGACTTGTCCAAGGTTATACTGCTAGCTGTGTGTTGCCAGAGCTGGCACCTGAAATTAAACAGCTGATTCTAAAACGTGTGCTCTTTCTACTTCATTAGGGCTAAACCTAATTAATAACTGGCCCCAAATGATACTGCCATCATTCTCTCTCCCAGTCTCTTCCGTTGAAAAAATAATCTGCACGTCAGTTTTTAACAAGGCAGGCCGACTGAGCTGTAGAAAGTGCTCTGTGTTCAGTGTTCAGGTATAAGGACATGCCCAACACAGACCCTTACTCCCTTCCACAAAGCGAAGACTTCAGACTCAGCCCCCAACACCAGAACAGCACTTATATTTACTGCCTACAAGATGTTAAAGGCCAGCCTGAGGAAATGGCTGCTTCTCCCCCCCGCCCCCCCATTGCTGAAGACATCTTCAATCACTGCTTTGTGTCGGAGGGGGAAGGAAGGAGGTCATTTCTGTGAGTCTTGGCAGCATGGGGCTGTTAACAGAACCTGTAAGGCCTCGGTGTAGGTCAGGGATGGGTGAAGCCACAAAGAAAGGCAGCAAGAGAGACGCTCCAAACCTCCTTGCTGGCTGCTCCCCAAGGGCTGTTAAAGATAGAGACGGTGGCAGCTAATGGTGGGGGCGGGAGGAAGGGGGATGAAGGCTGCGAGGGAAGGTGCGGGGGGACGGATATAATCCAGCATACAGAAACCTGTCAGGATGGGATTTATTTTTGTTCTGTGAGGGAGTATAATAGGGCTTTGCCTGCGCTCTCAATAGCTGTTTTGAAGTGAACCCGGCTGGTATGTCTTTAATTTGTCATTTCATTATGAAACTGTTTCCCTTCCAAGAAGCCTTCAAGTCAGGAAGCTCTGTCTGCCCACACAGGAAATTCCTTTGCTTCAACTTCCCCAAAAAGGAAATTTCCCTCAGAAGTGAGCCCAGCATATGCCTTTGAGCAGAGCTGTTTCAAGAAACTTTGGCAGCTGAGTCCTGAAAACACCCCTGGTTTTCTGCGGCTGCTGGGATGTCGGGATAAACAGTTGGGCTCTGACCCAGGCAGCGAGGACCCCACTGACACTGACCCTGGCCTAGCTCTTCCTCCTCCCTCTTCTTCATTCCCGTGCCCTTGCCCCCTTCGCATCCTGCATAACAGCAAGAGCTTTAAATCAGTACCTGCAATTTTTATAAAGAAATAGGCATATCTGGGCCCTGGCTGGGTAGCTGAGTTGGTTCGAGTGTCATCCCAATACACCAAGGTTGTGTGTTCAATCTCCGGCCAGGGCACATATGAGAAGCCACCAGTGAATGCGTACGTGGAACAACAAATTGATCTGTCTGTCTCTCTCTCTCCCCCCTGCTCTCTTCCTGTCTTTAAAAACCAGTAAAAAAAGAAACAGGCACATGTGTACACTTTGCTACCTCACCTGTATGCGCACACTTGCGCGTGCGCAGCACACACACACACACAAATGGGCACCCCACAGCCATCACACGGCACTTCAACACCAGGCACCAGCTCCTGTCCCCCCTCCACCCCCGCCAGACACTTACGATTTCTGGTAGAAAGACTGCAATATTTCAAATGAAGAGGGTGCGGAAAAATGAAATAGCCAATTACAGGTTCCTAAAGCACATATATTACCAAATTACTTTGTCTCGAGAGTGGTGCGTTTTTTCAAAACAATCTTCCCCAGTGAGGATTTTAAGTAAAATATGGAAGGGGAAAACATCTCTAACCACAGCCTCATAAAATTAATCTCTCAGACATATTGTGAATGGCGGTGAGAGCCCAAAGCGGCTGCGCTGAAGGGAATAATAATATATAGTATTTTATGAAGCTTCTTAGCAGAGAGGCGTTAGCGAGGAAACTGCCAAACGCGCAGCTAAGTTTTTAATTTTCCATTTCTAATCACTTCATTTAAGAAAAAAAAGTTGTGAAAAGGAAACAACACAGAGACCCAAAACACAAACAGGGGGAATGGTATTGAACTTCAAACTGTACAGCAAGAGAAGGACAAAGAGAGACACAGACAGACGAGGCACCAAGGTGGCCCTGGATGTCCCCCCTGCAATCAGATTGCACTGGAACAGCAGAGTGATAGGATCTGATCTTACTACACTATTCAGGAGCCAGGACTCCGCAAGGGAGACTGCTGACCAGGAAGCAGAGCGATCTGTAAGGGACTAATGAGAATCCTATAGCTCACTGAAATCTGAATATGTGAACTCTGAGGTTTCGGATTGTGGTAGATGTTTTCTGTGGAGTGGGTTTATAATTTTATTTTAATAAGTTATTCTATTTTTCTAAAATTTATGAGGTTCTAACCACAGCTGGATCTCAGAGGGGGACCCAACACTATTTTTCAAGTTCTTGAAGAGCATGGTCTAGGAGGGAATAGGTCTTTGGCTTATATTGAGAGGAAAGGTGGAGAGTCTAATGGACCTGTTCTGCCACCTACCAGCTCTGTGGCTTTGGCCCAGCTCCTTAACCTCTTTACACCTGACTTTTCATTGGCAAAGTAAGGATAATAAAACTCAGTTCACAGGACTATCGTGAGGATGAAATGATATAATGGACGTGAAAACTGCCTACCGTAAGCACTCGATACGGGGAAGTTATTACTCCACATGGAGAGCCACAAGGAACCTTTCTCCCCAGCTCCACACACACACTCCTCATACATACAGCCAAGCGCCTCCGGCTAGCTCCTTCAACTTCTGCAGGAGGCAAGATTCTCCTGACCACTTCAGCTTGAGATTTGGACTAAAAGGCCCCTTACACACCTGCACGGTCTTGGCATTGTGATCGCAAGTTTAGTCGCCCCAGAGAACGGCCGAAAGGCTTGATTTACGAATCTAGATCTATACCTCCAAATGCAACGCTCTCTCAAGGAAACACAGATGACTTGCACATTCTCAAGCTGACAGTGTGCTCGAGCAGGTCCGACTTTATCAGGGCGATACTGGTGCTAGGAATGTCTTTGGACCGACAGCCGGGCATGGTAAATGCAAGATCACTTACCTTGGTCTCAGAGGTCCAGGTTCACAATGTTTTGTCCAAATTAAGGAGCCAGGATTTTCCGTCTAATCTCATGTGTCTCTCTTCCACGGAGAAGACCAGCCCCAAGGAAAATTATGAAGTTTATCTCCAACCCTACCCCCTCCTCCCTTGACCTTTGCTGCTAGCCACGGCTCTTCCAGTTCAAAAGATCCAAGAGATTTGGTAAAATAATTTTCAATAAGATATCAGGGACTTAAGGTATTCACAATCTTTATCCAAGGTGCTAGCGGCTAGCATAATTTTTTACTCTTAAAAGTACAGGTAGGTAGAAATAATGTCTAGTCCAAAAGGAATGTACTTTGGTGAATTTTGAACAGTGGAATTTCAGGTACCACAAGTTCACTGTGGGAGATATTCAAGTCCAGGCCATCTTAAATCATGTAACCAAGGGACCGCATACCCTGCTGAAGCTCATCATTGGCCCTGTTCACAGACAACCACACGCTTTCTATCCTGGACCCACAGAAGTGCTAGCTGGACAATGAAAGCCTAGAAACCAGCCACTGCCTGAATCTCAGTGCTCCTTCAGCAAACAAAGTGCTGGCCCTGAGCTTGCTACACAGCTGGATGTACAATGTCAATGTTATGATACCCAGTCGTATTTCTTCAAGTTCTTTCCCCGGATCACTTTGGGTGGTAGGAACCATCACGGAAGCTCCACGAAGCAGATATCTGGCGTAACAGCTACAGGACAATACCAAACTCACCCCCCCCCCCATTTAGATTCATCTGAAGTAAACTTGTTTTTTGCCTAAGAATCAAAAGGAAAAACAAATTTCCTTTTAAAAGGGCCAAATAAATTTTACATCTGTTTGGATTTTTGTAGGTCTCTGAAGTGCCTCCCAGAATGATCAGAGAATTAAAGTTTCTAACCCCTGACTTTCAAGTGAGAAATCTCTCTGTAAGGGAATTTCTTCTTTCGTGTTCCTAAAAGACCTTTAAATAAAGCCCAAAATATCTGGGTGAATATTTGAATCATGGCCAAATTTTAAGGTCAGCAAGAGCCCCACACAAAATGCTTGACGGAGTTACCAATAAAGGAACAAGGACTATCTGTGCAGGGCGGGGATTTTGTGAGGTGGTGTCTGCACCGCATCGCATGAGAAGTGAAAAGAGTAGGTGTGGGAGGGCGCTCAGTTCTATGAGAACAACTGTGTGGAAGGAATCAGAATGAAGAGGAAAGGAAAGAGTTCTCTCTCCCACTTTGTTCACATCTAGTAGGAACATATGCCCAAGAAGTCGAAGCTTCCAACCCATCAGAATAACAGGTGTGTGAACTTGAAGTTATGAGGGCTACTTCCTGAGGTAAGGTGTAGACGGAGGAAGGAGGAGCAAGTTTATTTCCTCAGGAGGGCTGGCACCAAATCACCCGCTCACATTCGTTTCTCTAGACAAGAGGTTCTGACGTTGGTGACCCGAGAGCTACTTAAGGAGGCAAAATAAAAGCCCTCTTCAGCTTTGTTCACGAATTGCTGCTGCTTTGGGCATTTGCTTTCTCCCTAACCCTATACCCCCTTTCCCCAGCCTGTGGCAAGGAGTAGATGATTCAAGCAACTGGTTCAGGGCCTCTGTTTAGCAATAGTTTCTTGGGTGTGAGTTTTCATGCCCAGGGGATGGTACAAGTCTCACAGAGTCTCTCTGCTGGCTAGGCGGATGGAAATATACTTTAAAGCTCAGCATCAAAGCCTTCGCTTTAGAAGCTGAAAGCCTTCATTCCTTGCCAGCTGTGTGCTCCCCCCACCCACCATGATTAATTAATGCAGCATTAATTGTGCATGTGCTATGGTGCTGACTGAGGGAGGACAGTGAGGCCTGTCCATGTAGACCAGCTGGCCCTGCAAAGCCCCATGCCCCATGGACACCATCTAGAGAGAAAGAGAGCAAAATGCAGATTGTCGTTTTTACAGGTTGCAGGAAAGGCCAACATGCCTCAAGTTGCAGAGGGGGTTCCCATAAATCATAGACTTGGGGTGAAGAATGTAGCTGCCAGAAGTCACACCTGTGTGTAATGCATGACGACAGGTGTCTGACTCGAGGCCCAGGATGGCTATGAATGCAACCCAACGCAAAACTGTAAACTTACTTAAAACCTTTTCTTTTGCTCATCAATTTTCATTGGTGTTTGTGTATTTAATGTGTGGCCCACGACAACTATTCTTCCTCCACTGGGGCCCAGAGATGCCAAAAGGTTGGACACCCCTGCAAGCAAAGGGCCAACTCAGAGACAAGTGTCAGACTGGGAGGGGGGCTCTGAGAACTGGGGAGCAGGCCTGGGATTCAGCTGTAAGGGCCTGGGAACCAGCGTAAGCTGAGAATGGCCATGACTGACTTCGGAAGACACCTGAGGCCCAGGACCTGGCTCTGTACCCGATCGCAATCACAGGAAGCAGAGGGAAGCGTCCAACACCGTCAAGTGTTGACTTTCCGTATTTCCTGGCAGGGGGGCATCCTCACAACACAATCACGGCTAATGCTGAGGTCGGTTTCCTGCGTCACTGAAATACCACCATCTGCGCTGAAACCTGACGTTGGGTGCTTGAAATCAAGTGAACGACCATGATTCTTAGCATTTATAGACAATGCTCCATTGCTGAGATCCCTTGGATTTCTCTTCTGGAATTAGAGAACAGTAAAATGGTTGAGCTGGGAAGAACCTGAAGAATCACATATTCAGGCCACCCGGCTTTAGAGAGGAGCATACTAGAGGCCAAGGAGAAAGAATGAATTATTCGGGGCGACCCCGCTAGTAAACGAGCTGGGCCAGCACTCAGAGGACGGATGCCCAGACAAGTGCACGGCCTGCCCTGTTGCCCTGGGGTGGCGCTTCCCAGCATGCATGCCAAGTGGGTGAACGAAGGCACCATAATATCAGACAACCCTTCTGAAGCATGTCAGATTAACAGAGTGTTAGAAACGGAAGTGCTCTAGTTTGTGAGCCCAGGAATAGAATCCCTATTCCAGCACATCGTCTTTCTTACTGTATTAATAATAATCCGGCAGGTAGGTCATCTCTTTTCAAAAGACAGAAAACTGTGGAAACAGGAACCTCCCTTCCCTTCATTTAATTTTGCTTCTCACATTTCAGAATTGACACAAGTACCTGAAAATACATTGCAGGTAAAAGTCGACATAGGGGACTGAATTTTAAAATTTATCTTCCCTCTAAGTTCAAAAGGTAACTTAGTTTATGTCTCCGGTTTTATCCTTTGGCCTTTCTTGTCCTTAGTTTATATAAATTTTTCTTAAATTAAAAAAAAAAAATCAACCTGCTGCAGCGGCTCTTCTCCTGCTACCTGTTTTTTTCCAACAGCTCGAAGGAAGTAACTTCCATCAGTTCCTAATGCTTTCAAGAAGCAACATGGTGAAGTGAAAGAGAAAAAAACCAAGCCAAACCAAACCTGGGTTTGGGATATAGACCTGGATTCCAAGTGGCTCCTCCACTTTCTTTGTGTCTCTGGCAAGGCATTTATCACTCCGATTCTCAGAGATAAAACAGCTATAATATCCACCTGGCCGCATAAGTGATCGTTCAGAATAATCCATGTACAGCTCCTGGCACTACAAGGTGCTCAATAAATAGTAGTGACAATGATTATTCATTCCACACATCATTATAACAAAGATTCTCTAGAGTTGGCGTCTTATACACAGTTGGCCTTGGAATGGCTCCTGAGGGAACCCAGCTCCTATAAACTGGCAGGTGGGGTATGATGACAAAAAAAAAAAGCAACTCATTTGCAAAGATAAGCTACTCCTGCAAAACAAATAACTAATTAAATCCTAACATTGTTACCTCTAAAATAAAGCTACATAAACTGCCTGATATACTTATAGTACTGTTATTCCACACCCTTCAACACTCGTCCAGGTACTTTTTCCTTTTTTAAACAAATGGTTGTGACATCTCTCCTTACAAAGCTTTACCCTCCTCGGTGAACCGTGCTGGTTAATGCCCCGCCCTCGGAGTAGAGAATTCGGCCCCAGCGGAATGGGTGAAATACCGTGTTCCCTACATGGCTGGACTCTCCCTTCCAGGCACCCAGTCTGTACCCACCACACATCCACAGCTCTTTATCCAGTATCATATCTGCAATCTGCATTTCTCTCACTGAAATCTTAGAGTCCCATTTGAGGCTATTTCTAGCCATGATCTAGAGGAACCAGAAATAGTGTCTAATTTCAAAAGAATGGGGTTTAGTCCACCTACTCACGATGGAAGCACTAAGTATCAGCGGAGGATGACTAATTATTCTCGGGAATTTGCAGTCAGCCTGTGGCCAGAGACAGGGACAGCTTGAATCCCTCAAATTGTGCTCTATCTTGCTTCACAAGAGACCAGAGAAAAGCTCCAAAACACACACGGATGGTCCAGGCAACTGAGCCAGAACCCCCTGTGGCAACAGTGAAACCAGCAACATTGACCTCTGGAAAAGCATAAAGACAAAGTGGTCAACGTCATTCCTATCAGAAACTCCAAGAGTCTGAGCTACGGATGAGGTTTAACTCAGACATGAGGCAAAATGGGAGAAAACGTCTGTTATTTGAGAATGAAAACTTTATCATATTGGTACAGACTCGGCCCAGTCAATGCTTCAAGGTAATGAAGAGGATGTGGGAGTAACCTAGGAGAACAGAGGCCAAGCCAGCATCATACTGAGCCTGTGTCATGGATTACGTAGACACACAGGAGGCCGGCCGTGGAACTTACCGGCAGGCACCTCTCATTTGCAGAACCCTGATACGCCAAGAGAAAGACCACAGAGGCACCGATGGACGGGAAAATCCAAGGGGAGATGGTTGAGAGGAGACAGAACAAATGAAAATGTCACTTCGTACTTCCTGTTGTTCAAGTCTCTACTCATAGAATGAATGGGCTCTCACAGGCTTTTTTAAATGGCTCTCTTGCTGGGTCTGTTGTAAACTCCCAATATTGGGTCTGGAATAGAGCCAGGCATCTCTGGACTCACATCAATAACCCACCGCACCAGGTAGAAACAATCCATTGCCAACAGTTTCCAAACCTCTACTTCAGAATTCTAAGGACAGTGAGAGCCCCCTGCCCCTCCCCAGAGATCAGAGCCCCTTTGTCAGAGCTTATGCCCGAGGAACTGCCTTGAATGTGCACGGAGCGCATGGCATGAAATGCGAAGTGAAAGAAAAGGTCAACAGGCCTCTGGTTATATATTTTTTTCAAAAAAAGGCATCTAAAAATAGCTGCATTTATTGAAGCTGCTTCCTTATCAGGAAGCATGGAGCTAGGAATTAACGTCTGCCTGCATCGGAAATTCTTTCAGACAGCAAACCCAAAAAGGAAATTTCCCTTCCAGAGTCTCCTGGCTGGTCTGTTGTGGGCTGTTTTTTCTCTTCGGGCTGTTTCAAACAGCGAACCTGGGCCCTAGTACTCCCACACGGGCTGCTGGAGCAGTGGAAAAGCCTTTAAGCATTTGAATGTAAAAAGTGAAGGCACTCAAAGAAAGGCTGAAGGGGAACAAAATATAAAATGCTGGTGGCTGGCTGTCTTTGTGAGAAGTCATTATTGCTTTGTCAAGATTCTGAGCATTAAACCTTCTTCCCCGTGTCCTTGCCTCAACTCTGCTGGTGATGTCACGGCACGTCACAGGCAGCTGTGTGAGGAGAGGCCATTTTTGGAACACTGATAATGGCAAAGGACAGGAGAGGGTTTGCTAGGTCTTTGAAGAGGCTGGGGAAGGCTAAGGAAGGAGGCTTATGAATCAGGCAAGGACCATGAAGCCAATAGGTCCAGACAGAAGTGCAGATATGGTGCAAGTAGAAAAGGCCCCGGGATGGAGGGCCCGGGAGCAGAAACTGACTCCTAGAAATCACAGGGACTGGTTAGAAAAGGAAGCTGCTTTTCACGATGACTTAGGGAAATCTATTTCAGTGCTATGTAGACAGAACTCGAGGCCCTATCTATAAGGAAACAAGTAAGGATATACGTGATTCTCTTGGCCCTTGAAAATGGGAGAAAGCCACCTCCCAAAGAGGCTATTCGCCATCCTGGGAAACTGAAAGTGAGCTCTGGCCAGTTACCGGCCACTGTCTCCAGGCGCTGTGCTAGGTGTTCCGCGTTCACCAGCCCTGACGCTTGTTCACCAGCCCTGACGCTTGTAAGAAACCCTCATCAGTAGCTGATTAGAAATCTGAGTCTCAGCAAGGTTAAATCACCTCTAGTACAGAGAGGCGGCCCTGGAATCCAGCCCACTTGGGTCTGTCTGAACCTGAGTCCTCCATATTGCCACGCTTCTCCATTTGGCAAGGATGAAAGGAAAAGGGACCTGTTCCCAGAAGGCCATCCCCGAGGAAATGTCAGAGATTGGGGGGATTTGGGTGAACCCCACTCCCAGCACTGGCCCTCTGAGGCCTTCATGACCAGCTCTGTGCTTTGGTTGCAGAGATTAACTAAACTTCCACCTGAGCTCACAAGAAAGTCAAGAGGGAGGAGAAGTAGAAATGGGTGAGCAAAAGCAGAAATGAATTACCCATGGTGAAGAGAGGCTCGAATTCCTGATGAAAGCTGGAGGTTCCCCACAAATTAACGGTCAAGTGTATCACCGGGGCCCTAGCTAGCTGCTCCCATTCCTGCACCCACGGCTACCTTGCCTCCCAGAGTCAGCAGTACTTCCAAGTCCCGGAGACTCCACCCTTACGTTTTCTCCTCAGAAAGCCAAATGGTGATTTCGGAAATAGAAGTCTCATTAGCTTCCTCACATGCTGTGTGGATCTGGACGACTCAGTGGACCTACTGGAACCACAGTCATCTCACCAATAAAACAGAATTAATAACGCCTACTTCAGGGCGCATGATTAAACAGTAGAGATGAATGTGTTTTGTTACTTGTAACAATATAAAATATTAACTATGATTACATGGAACTCCCATTTTTGTGTCTTCTTTGGGAACGAAAATAACTTGAAAGTGTATAAAATTGTCGGCTGCTCCAGCTCATGAGAAATGAGAGCCAGGGCATCTCTTCTTGCTACCCTGGTTCTAATACAGCTTTGCTCGTCACACGAACATCTTAAACTCAGTCACTCTGCTGAGAATGCAAAATCGCCAAGTGGGGGAGCGGCGGTGAGGTAACATTTCCAGAGGAAGGCATTAAATTAAATTATTAAACACACACAAGGAGGGGGACTAATGTAAGAATTCTGAAAGACTCACAAGGAAAGGCAGCAGAGCCAAGGGACTATTTCTGGTATTCTGACTCTAGAAAACACCAAGCGGCTATCATGCCTATTTATTAACCTGCAACATCACGAACCGTAACCCTATTAAATATGATGAATGAGTCCTAGGTTACGATTTTTAAATACCATTTCATAGGGATTTGAGAAGACCAAATAGGTGTTGCAGGCTACAAAGTCCACGGGCAAACGGCGATGATGTGATTAGATGCAATTACAGCAAAAATGTGAAATGATGATGGAAAAGAAATTTAAAACAAAGAACACACGTTTCCTTATTTAAATTCTGCCCCATCGATCTGAAACAGACTTACTGTTATCATATGGGCAGCCCGGAATCACTGTGTCAGGCCAACTGTTCTGCAGGGCTGGTGCCACCTCCTGAGGCACCTTTTGCTGTGCCCTCGGCATCAGAAAAAGTCTCTTCCTCATGTTATGAGAGCCCTAGTGAGAATGAGAAAGAGGCAGGGCAGCTTTTGCTCCAAGCCATAGCCCTTCGCTGTTTGGAGAATCGAGAGTGATTTTGTCTAGGGACTCTGGGGGCAGGGCGGGGGGTGGTCTTTGGTCCTTCTAAGTGTTTTCAAGGTATAGTAAAAGGCTTATGTCCTCTTTAAAGGATGGAACTTTTTGTTTTTATCTACTTGCTATAATTGTTATACTTCAGCTCATCTATCCTCAAGCTTAAAAAGAGAATTCAGCACTGTTTATGGAAGAGAATAACAGGAGCTCTTTCTATCTTCTCAGTAAACACACTTGTGTTTGCTCTCCTGATGACACAGGGGAGTTCCTGGAACCTGCTGCTGGGTCGCCGAAGGGCTCGAGGCTGCTCTTTTGGAGCGTGAGGAAGGCAGACCAGGATGGCAGGGGGCTGGCCCTTCTCCCTGAGTCCTTTCCTAGGCCCAGACTGGCCCTGGATGGCTCTTTCAAGTCCTCTATAATCACCACTTAATACTCTGCTCCATTTATCACTTTGTTTTTATCACAGGCAAATAAAAAGAAAAGGCTTTACTTTCTACTTCTCAGTAGTTTGCTAAGCTGTCACACTGCGTCTTCAGTTTGGGTACAACCTTGTATTTGCAGAACAAAATGGTGAGAAACCCTCAGTAAGAGAATCTTAACTGCTACGATCCCTGCCCTCCCTCCAATAAGGGAAGGATATATTTTAATGTAACAATGAAAGGAGAAAAAGAAAGTCGAGAAAGAGGGTTTAGCTAGAAATCAATGAGGATAAATGGTGAAAAGAAGCCACTCTGAGGCACACCAGTCTAGTGAGTATCGCTTTAAAACAAGCAGCAAAAAAAGCTTTCAAACTAGCAATACCATAAATGTCCTGCTGCTGTGTTGGCTTTCAGATTCTTCCCCGTACTTTCCATGAGCATTCCACTGGGAATTGTCTGGAATCCCAGATTAAAACGGCAATAACCCCACTCCCTTGTTAGAATATTCAGTTTCTTTTAGGTCTGGAAACTCAGCTGGGGTGCATCTTTAAGTACGCGGCATAGCCTCAGCCATCCTAGGGGCTCATGAGATGTTTTTCAAACAGGTCGGTGGGCAGCTGGGTGCTGAAACGGGAGAGGGCAGAGGGCATTTCGGCCTCATGCGGAAAGCCCCAGCCGCCGACAAACAAGAGCCTGGGAACCTCCACTTTCAAAGGATTCATTCCAGATGTCAGAACTAATGGTGTCAACATAGGGCTCATGCAGATTACCAAGGAGGTCCCTAAAGTCACACTGCCGGAGATTAGGCATTCACGCAAAATCGGCACCCTGACCTGAAGCCATAATCTAACAATATATTGTAAGGTTGGCAGCAATAGGATATAGTCCTGTAACTCATAATTATCTATGTGGGGGATCCATTCATCTATCCATCCATCCATCCAACCACCTAATGGAGCAAACCAGTCTATAACTGATTGACTATTGAGAATACTGAACCACTGAGAACACATAGTTCTAAGAACATCTGACTCTTAAGAACAGACTCCAGCCATAAACCGATGCTATGGCCACATCAGTGAATAATGGTTAAGTGTCAACTCTGAATTCATCCCTCCATTCAAAAAATATTTATTGAACACACATCATGGCATAATAGGTAAGAACCTCAGCTTTGCAGTCAGATAGAATTGAGTTTGAATCCTGACTTTTTCTCTTATTAACTGTGTGACCTTGGCAAGTGGCTTAAATTCTTGAAGCCCTATATTCCTTATGTGCTTCATGGACACAAAAAGAACACCAACCTTACAAATACTCCTGCGAGAATTAAACAAGATAATTTACATAAAGGACTTCACACGGTGCCTGGTACAGGGTAGTCCACAATAAACATTCGCTGTTATGACTGTGTGCTAGGCACACAGTAGATCTTGGCAGAACTGTGGTAAGCAGCATGGCTGTGACTCAATGAGAACACTGTCTACTCCTGGAAACACTGAGGCTTTGGTATGGAAGAACCAGTTCCAGGTAGGGAGAATGATTCCGTGGGTGAGAACCCTAACACCCGGGAGGGGGCTGTTTAACCTTTGATGTCCTCTTGTCCAGGCAGTGTTGCATGGTAGGAAAAGCTGGTAATACAATGACTGACTCACAGTCCAACAGTTGGTTTAACAGTGGTAAGAATAAAGATCTCCCGGCTGACGGTTTGGTGTGTAGGTCAGCTGTTTCACCAAGATAACTCCTTATGGAGAGGCAGTTCTACGGTCAGAGAGCTGACATATGCAAAGGCATCCAGAAGCAAACCAGGAATGAGGATTTCCTCGGAGGGATGTGTCAAAACATAGGAAGAAAAACCTATGAAAGGAACAGCAGCCTATTTGGGACAGGTGTTGGTAATTATTTTCTCTTTGTACCCAGCAAGGAGTTTGGTGCTTTGTTCATTTCTGTATCCCCAGCACCCAGAAGAGTCCCTGGTACAGGTAATCAATAATTATTTGTGAAATGAAGAAATGAATGAGATTAGGGAGTAGGAGCTATTCGCCTGTATGGCATGAATGAGTTCCATCCCGAAGTGAATATACTTGTAATAGGACAGCCCCTGGAGGAAAAGATGCTATTACCTGGCTGGCTTTCTTTTGCAATCCTGTCTGCTGCAGTGGTACCAGAACGCTCCAATTTACTGAGGACACCGGTGCCTGCAGCCATGACCTTGGCACCTTCACAGTTCCAACCTCGTCTTTAAAAGCTCCTTGTGGAGAAGATGGAAGAGTGGAGCGATGCCCCTTTACCTCCTGGCCTAAGTGAAGCTGGAATGTGCTGACCCGCATACGTAGCAACTCTGTGACTAGTGATGGACTCCGTAAGCTGGAAGAGGGGAAGAATCCTCACGGTCCCCAACTCCTTGCCAAAAGCTCAGCGATCATCCTAACTATGGGGGAGGAGGGGTCACCTGCAATGCTCCCCCAGCACCTCCCAGCATCAGTCATCTGATTCCCTGAATTACCACAGAAAGAGAAAAGAGAAGTCTGTGTCCTCTCTCTCCTATTGTTCTCTACTCTCAGCAAGCAACCTTCTGGCTCCTGCGGGGGGGGGGGGGGGGGTGGAACAAGAGGAGGACAACCTGGGGAGCATCACCGTGCCAGAAAGGGAGGGCAAGCATAATTGTGCCGCTATTTAAGTTATTAGGAATCAACTAGGGAGGGCCAAGGTGACCCCCAGTGTCCTCCACAACCTGGGCTTGTGTTCTCAGGATAATACTCAAGCCAGAGAGCCTGGCATTTTCTTGGACACCGTGATCAGGGTGGGAATCAGGTGATTCACTCTCCCCAGCTGCCCCCATCACATTGTATCATCTGGGCTGGGTGGCCACACAGAAAAGACAAAAAAGGAAATGACAGGTGTCGGCTGCTTTGGAGCCTGGCCCCAGAAGCACAAGTGTGTTGGCCCCCATGCCCTGCCAAGCTGCAGCTGAAGATTCAGACGGAGGAGGTGGCAGTGAAGAGGGGCAGAGGGGGTTAGGGAGTGGAAATACCACAGGATGACTGAAGCTACAGAGATACTGCAGGCACAAGAGAAGGAAGACGGGGAGAATAAGAAAGGAGGGGGAGAGAAAGGCCATATCCAGGCTTACAAAATCTCAGGAAGAGAAGCAGCTGGCAGGTAAAAGGCAGGAGGGAGAAGGCCCTGTTAGGACAGCAAGAGCACACAGCTTAACAGGCAAAGTGAGGGAGTGAGTCTGACTCAGAAGCTGAGCAAAATTTAAGGCCTAAGAAATATTAAAGGGGAGTTGGTGTGCGTTTAGGGAGACAAACTGTCCCCCCCAATTTACCTCCCCTCTTAGGTTTAGTTGACTCTGCCATATATATCGCCCATTCCTAGATTTGGGGGCGACATATCAGAGAGCTGAAACAAATACTCAGAAAAACAAGGGGCAGGAATCTCAAAATTTTCAAAGCCATTCTGGGGAGGGGGTGAAGTTACATCCAAACACTCTCAGAGCTTGCCCCTCTCCAGCTTGAAGCCCTGCCCCTCTGGCCCCATGCAGTCAATCATTCTGCCCCTGTGGTCCCTCTGTCAGTCTGTCTGTCCCTGCCCCCGGCGCGCATACACTCACGCAGGTGCGCGGGCAGGCGGATCGAGTCTTCCTCCATCCTGAGCGCTCGAGGCACTGGAACATGAAGTGGAGTCGAGGAAGCGTAACTCGGCACTGGGCTCTCGGGAGGTGTGTATGAAATTCGCTCCTGCTGTTAAAAACAAGGGCAGGAAGAGAGGAGGGGGAAAAGACAATGAACGCTTGGAACTGAGGTGTGAAATCAGGGGAGAGGGCCAAAGGGACAGGGGTGAGGGGACACCTGAGCCCTGGCCAAGCAATCCTGCCTACCCCTCTCTAGACACTATTCGGCTGCATTCACCTCTCCTGCTTTGGGGTTTACAGCACAACTCTGGAAGGGTTTAAAATTGGGCTTTTCCTCTGGACTGGGATCAATAGGTGTCCATTTCTTCTCTCTCTGTACTAGTGGTTTGCTAAAGTAAAGGGGGGAAACAAGAGGAAGGAAATGAGAAAGTATGTCCAAGAGAATGGCTTCAAAGGCTACGCTCAAACATGACTACCAAGTCACATAATTAACATCACCAACACATTAAAACCACATGTCCTCTTCTCTGGCAATATCCCCAGCTTCTAATCCAGTGGTCCTGTACTCAGATCCAATGAGGTGAGCTCAGAGTGATGGGTTATAAGCTTCAGATTTAGTTACTTAATCTACGAGCAAGATTTTTCTGCCATCCACCAATCTCATTATACAAAGACCACCCAAAATATCTAATATTTTTTTCTGCATACCAAGGACTTATCTATCTGTAACATTAATGGATATCTCCTCCAACCTTAACTCAGAATCAGTATTTCCTTTCCTTCTGAGCTACTTCAGAGATTCACAGAAGCATCTCCATTTAAGAAAAGTGCTATTTAAGTGAAAATTCTTACTCAACTGACAAGAAGGGTGGGGGTGGGGAGGGCTTCAGCAGATCCACTGTTTAAATGAACACAGGCAGTGTGTGTTAGTTAGACCAGTTAAAACAACTGGATGGGATGAGAAGGACTATTATTTGTTTGAAGTTAAAACATGGCAAATAATGGCAAGGAACTAACTAGGGTGTTGGACCAGGAGAGCAGTGCAATTTGCATCTTAGATCTGCATACCCACTAGCTTGATAACTTCCGTTAGTTTCTGTGGTTTCACTGGGTAAAGTAAAGTGGGACACACCGGGTCTAAAAATAGGCTGGGGGAAAAGATCAGTCAGATGCCACTATGAAAACAGAAATCGGGAGCAAAAGAAAAATCACAGATTAAAATAAAGCGAAGAGGGTGTTTATGTTTCGGAAAGACGCTTCTTGAACATTTTATATGTCTTCAAGTGTGCAAAGGGAAGCAGGGGAGTCCCCTGCCCTATAACCAAAGTAAAGCTTTTCTTCTGCTCATACCCTGGGAAGTTTGGTGGTTGTGGTGGGAAGTTTTGATTTTAAATGAACATATACATATTTTTTGTAATTTCCAAATGGAATCGCTATACCTTCCCTGAGGCATCCTCTATCAGCAAACAGGGCGTTTGGAATATATCTGTTTAAACACACAGTCTAAAGTTTCCTGGTGAATTTGTTAACTAAGACCAGTCACACATCCTAAATTTCATTTCTGTACAAATCAAGATGTCCTATGAAAGGTCACCCAGAGGCGAAACTTTCAACTTCACTTTTCTTGAACTTTATCAAACATCACACATATTTTGAACAACTCTAAAGTAAGATGAGTTATATTTCTGGGGTTTGGTTTGGGGTTTGGGAGGTGAAAAGAGGCAAAGATATAAACACACGTATGAGAAACATACAAAATCTGTTTAGGGGTTTTTTGAGGTGAAATAGACTTTTAAAGCATCTTCAACAGTCTGTTTTTCTAGTGTAACAACTTCTCCACATGCTTCAACCCTCAAATAAACCTCGCCTCCCCCCCGCCCCGTCCCAATATATATCTAGATATCTTATCTACCGTTAACTTCATTCCCAGAAATAGCTTTCTGTTTTGTTAGGGTTTTTTTGCAGAAGTGAAACTGTTGATGTAGAAAACACGGTGCAGCCAAAGAGTTTTCAAATGGCTTGGCATGAGCGCGAGAGAAAAAAAGACAGTGTTTTGTAATACGATGACTCTCTAAAGCAAGGAGAAACACCCAAGATCCAGTAACCAGTCCATATGAGTGACAGGCCACCCCATCCTGGCTCCCTCCTCCCTTGCCAATTCTACCAAGGACAAGGTGGGAGAAACCCAGTCAGTCCTCAGAGAGGATTTTACTTTATTTTTTGAAAAGGCCACCTCTGGCCTACTGACAAAAGAGTCAAGTTAGGTGCCACCTTTAAAATGTGTATGTTCCGACTTGCTAAACCACCACCGTGTTGTACCTCCGCATCAGCACGGTGTCTGCAGGCAGCCCCAGAGTTTCGACTTCAGCATGGTCCTGTCCTGCCTACTGCACGGAGTGCCACACTCCAGCGCTTGCCTGGGGATGTTGTGCCCCACTTCCCCCACACGTCCAAACAGTTCTAGATGGTAGGAGCTGGGTTACTTTATGATGAAACCTATAAAAAGGCGGCCAGCGACTGAGTGATCGTGGGCCCTGAATTCGTCTCATTCCTAATGATGGTTTGAACTCAATATTTCAACACCCTAAACGTGGGATGGGAAGCTCTTTTTAAAAGGCTCAATGAGGACACTCGTCAGTAACAAAAGAGGATACTTTGATGAAGAAGGGGAAAGCAAAATACACTTCCAGGGCCTCTAGCGGTTCGCTGACAGCCGTTACAAACCTACTGTGACCCTGGGCTCAGTGGCCAGCAGAGGACTCAGGGGACTCAGGGGACCCCAGAAAGGACGTAGCCCAGTGCTTGGGCTCCTTTCCAAAAAGAACAAAACATACATCTGGCAATCTTTTGTCCTTCTTTTTGCTAATCTCTAGGGTGACTCACCTGTTCCTGATTTGTTAATCTACTACTATAACCATGCACTTAACATTCAGCACGCTATCATCCATTAGAAAAATGAACAAACTGCACTATCTTGGATGGAGACATCTAGACAGAGAGGCTTAAGGAGACTAACACCCAATTTCCCCAATAAAGGAAACCTCCTTATTCTCAACAGCACTTCTCTGGGCTGACCCCAACAAGGGGACATACTGGCTTATAGCTCATTCGCCTCTAGAACAAATTGTCAGTAGAATGAAAATCAAAGGTGTTTGTTTCACTTTAACATTACAGAGGAGATAGCAACTTTCCCAAGAGGATTATAACCACTGGTCTAATTAAATGAAAATGCTACAGGCAGTGATACTGGTGCATCTAAGCTGTAGGGGGACAAACTGCCAGTGGAGGTCAATGAAGTGACTAAAACTGCCGTGATGTGCTTACATTATTGTTTCGATGCTGAAAAGAAAAACAAAACATAAAACCAGGCTGCTCTCAAATTTGCAGACACAACCTATCAAACCAACCTGCACATCCAGGAAGGAAGCACTGCCAGTCCCCAGGCCAACTGTGATGCCAGTGACAAGAGTGGGGGGCGCAGGCAGAGCAGCACAGAGCTCGGAAAAGAGAAAACGAGGCTAAAAGTAGTTTTAGGCAAGGTATGAAGTGTAAATTCTACTAATCAATATAAAATCTTCTCACAAAAACATTTCATGGAATATGGAGCCGGGCTGCGGTAAGCACAACTCCTGAAACCAGACTAAGTTCTAGTCCCTCTTCGTCCCCCCCCACCACAAAGGGCCTATGGAGGGCGCCTGTCCAGTGCCCCCCATTTTAAACCGGGCAGTTTGGACTCCGTGACTACACGTCAAACAAGCTTGTATGTTACATGCCGAGTAGAAACATGCTATTTACCCCCCACCCCATCCGCAATGGCTGCATATTATAAAGAGTCAAAAAAATATTCTTACTATCAAAAAAAAGTCTTTCCTATTCAAAAGTATTCAATATACAGCTTCCTATTCAAAATAAACCAAATCCTGGGGACCCCGCTAGTGCGTTTATGCATTTGTTTTTGCACCATTAATTCACTGAAGAGGCTGAAAGGTTAAGAAACTTAGAGCCTCTTGCTAATCAAATGTTAACTTTCTGGAAATAAAGACCAAGCATTTCTGGAATTGAGAAAACAAAAAGAAGTTCGCCTGTGCTTGTAAAAGATGGTGCGCAGGTAATTTCAAAGATTCGTCCACTGCAAAGCTGAGGCTGTCCTTGGTTTAGGACCTCTTTCCAGAAATAGTCCCACCTCCATTCCAAATAGTAGTAGGATTCCCCCAGGGAGAGTTTCTGAAGCCTGTGTAAAGTCCTGAGGAGAAGAGTGTCATGGAAACAGAGCGGTGACTGCGACCATTTCCTGGGGAACTCGAGTGAAAATGCCACCGGTACCCTTTGCATCCTGCAGCTCTTTGGTGTCCCATCACTGCGCTGAAATTCGGCGACCCAGACAACATGGAACACAGCAGAAACCGGAGACACAGCAGTCACATGGGTAATATGCGGTGTTTTGAGGCAAGGACTCTTTTCCAGAAGGTTTTTAGGAAAGCTGATACTTGTACTGTAGTTGTTTTCTGTACACTGAACGGAGAAATCTCTCCTATGGGAAGCTATTTATTGAGATTTGCTAAGCTGAAGTCTGAATACACATTTATTTTAAGTACACTCTTCTGGCTGCAAAATGATTTAAGGTGGTGGCTTTGGCTTTCTTTAATTAAGCTTTCATTAACAAGCAAAAGCGATACATCACAAAAAAAAATGTGCAAGACTGAAATTTGAGCTGCAGTGTTTTCTAGGTTTTTGGCGCCATGGATACAAGTAGACGCACACAGGAACCTAAACTCCTGAATGTCGATTTCGTGCACTTGAAAAACTACACTGAATATTTTGTTTACCTCAAAATTTAGCAAGCTGAACTTAAAGAACTTGAGAAAAGATGCAATCACTGGTCTTCTTTTCATAATATACATTGTATACATAGCCACAGACCATGGCATGATGGGCATCTCCCCAGAAACAGTACACCTTAGGGTTTGGGATAGACCTTAGGGTCTGAGGAATTCAAAGATGGTTTCTGAAGTAGAAAACCAGTTCCACTGAATCACAACAGAGAAGTTGCAATGCTGACTTCCCATCCATAGAGGTTCCCGAAGACATCCACCCCAGCGGCCTGAGGCGGTTTCCTCTGGGTGTCTAGCCCCTCTCCTGCGAGAACAGCCCTCTGAGTGCTCAGGCATTAGATTTTTACAACTTAGTGAGTCTCTGGCTTTTAACATGCTTGACATGATTTCAGGGGGGAAAAAAATCACACAGGTAGGGACTATACTCTTGGTCTCTCGAGCTTTCTCCCTTGGTTGCCCAGATGCCCATTCGGCCCTGGGGAGCGGGGGTGGGCAGGGTGCCCAACAAAACACACTCGCTCTGACGTGGGGGTCCTCCTACGTGCCCAGCTTCACCAGTTTAATGAGTGCTCTTGCTTTGGACACTGAAAAAGAAGGCAGGTTCAGGACCTGAAATATGCAGATTCTTGCATATTTACATTTGTATCTCCAACAGTCCCTTTCCTCAGCTTCCTGGCCTATTATTTTCTGAAACCAGAAGACAGGGTATTATGTTTGTCAGATACAAGTAAGTCAAAACATCCTAAGTCTTCCTTTTACCTGGAACAATGTCATCTATGCACAAGAAGGGGGAATAAAAAGATGTGTTAGCAACAGACCCTGCAATCAAGCATTGCTATAAAAAGGTCATTAAGGTTTTTCCCCTCCTATGATTGTTATGAAATATTTCAGCATTTCATCAGGTGTCCACTAGGAGCCCAGGCATAGGAGTAGGCATTACAAATTCTGCCACCATAATTCCCAGAATTTCCCAGATGGCCCAAATATTAAAAATTCTGTGTCATTTTACCCATCGATACAGATGGGTACTCATGCATAATACTCAGAACACGTGTCCCAATCTTAGCTGGGAGACACAGTCACTGCAGGAAGCGGAGCTAGCGTTAAGGGAGCCCTTGGAATGTGCTTCCCACAAAGCCTTCATTTGAGACTCACAATAACCCTGAAAGGAAGACATTATTACCTCCATTCCACACAATGAACCTGATCTGGGGATCGCAGGGGTTGAACAATCTGTTCAAGTCACCAGCTGGGGAGATGGGATAGTTGGTATAAAGAGGGAAAATAAGAAATGACACTTCAGTAGCATCAGCCAGTCCACAGTGGCTTCACAACTTATGGGGAATCTCAGGGATAAATTGAAGCTTGTAAGAATTGTTGCAGTTTGGGTTTATTTCATTGCTTTGTGCCCTCAGAATTCCAGCAGGGTTTTTGAGGGTCATCAAACAGAGCTGCCTAAGTCAGGCTGCTGACGTTCTTAAGCCTGTTGCTTACTCAGTAGGAAGCATAGATGCAGGGAGTCAATGCATTTAGCTGAAAGAAGGGGACCAAATATGATGCACCGGAGAAGTTCACCTGGCATGACCTCTGAGCAGGTGCAGCCATCAGAATCCGTCCGGGGATGCGTACCGCCCGTGGACATGACCAGAAGGGCCAAGAGGGCACTTACAGATTTTCTGTGCATGTGATGACTTCAGCTTATATAGAGATCTCCTTCAGGTAATTTTTCAGTAAAAATGTGTTACTTTTGTCTCTAACATTTTCTTCCCCAACAACAAAATACATTTCCCTTACTCAACTCCTTTCCATTTATTCCAAGAGCAGCAAATGTCCATGTACAGGCGAGACAACAGGAGCAGTGAGGGGGCAAGTGAGGAGGAAAGGCGCCTGTCAACATGTACTCGGAGCCTGCGGAGTGCAGACTGCGGTCCCAGGGAGCAGCTGAGGCTGCCTCCAGGAATCGCAGTGGCCGCAGTCCAACTCGGCTTCTCCAATGGCCTGTGAGGGGAGAAGATTTAAAAGATCCTTGGAGATGTCTTCAAACAGGAGGAGAACTAGTGTAAGGAATCATTGAGGCTGACCTGTAGCATCTCAGAGGGCAAGGCCGGCAACATACACCTGTGCACTAGAAACACGCATGACCTGGAAACATGGCTCCCCTAAAAGGCGATTTAAGCTGAGACTAGAAGGGGACTCGACAAGGGGTTCCTGCAGTGGGAAGGCACTGAGGTGGAGCTTGAAGGTGCCTTACAACCCCAAGATGCTGCTTCTCTACAATCCCAGATCTCCTGGCAAGTTGAAGGTTACTGATTACAGGATGGGCAGAGCAGATCCAAATAAAACATGATCGCCACAACCGCCTTCTCTATCAGTGTAGCCCCCAAACCCCCTCACAGGCTCCGAGGGCTGTACCGAACATAAATAGAAAAAGCAGTGTGTCTAGAACTAGGAGCAACCCCTTTAAAGACAAGCCCCAGAGCAAAAAAACAAATAAACAAACAAAAAACACCCAAGTACATTTCTCTATTGTCTAATTTTAAAACATTTTAATCAAGACCCTTTCCAACCTTGAGACACTATGGTTATTTTTTTTTTCTGAACTTCTTAGATATTTCTGACATGAATAGTAAGCAGAATGTCAAGCTGTGATTCCAGGTTGTGGTTTCCAGGGATGTTTCCAGGGATCCCAGTGCTGATACAGACAAGGTCGCAGCAGAGGCTCTAGACCCGGGTCGCACAAGCGCCCCTCCACGTCGCACACTACACCCCTCATCCCTGCCATGATGTAGGTGATGGCTGTCACTCCAAGTGGAGACTGTGTGAGCTCAGCACCACACAGTACCACTCCTGGAAACCCCAGGAGAGTGCATGGCCTGCTGGGAGTGGGTTGCTTCGGCAGAAGAAAGGTGGTATGGTTTTATTTATACAGAACCAGCAGGCAATACTTCTGGGAAAAATAAAGTCTTGCTGTTGGATTTATCCACAAATGCCCTCAAGCTTTTGATCAGCCTTTTGAAAGAGGGCCACTAAATCCCTTCTTCCTAATTTTAATAGCAGAAGAAACAGGTACTTAAATTAATAGCAGCTTATATCCTGGGCTCAACCAAGTGGCCAAGTACAGCTCTTTATTACCCACTTTCTCCCTCGTAGCTGCTATTCTCTTTAACGAGTTGGCTATGACAATTAGCCAGTCTGCAGTGTCCCTGCCTGAGGCTAATGAGTAATGAACTGAGAGAGCTGTTATTTAGTTATATCAAGGGCACCATTAGAGAGGCTTCTCAATCCCCCCCCCAAAGGAGAGATACCTTCCAGGCATGTTCCACCTGCCATGTGACTGCCTTCCTACAGGACTTATGGTGTCCCCACTCCTGGGAATCATGGGACTGTAAAACCTGGGCAGAGGAAAGGACGGGGGGTCAGGCTTCTGCAGAGCCCATAGGCAGAAGGAGCCCAAAGGGCTGCTTTGAACCTGAGCATTAACCATTAATTTCTCCTTCCCTTTCTAGCTTCCCACCTGCCCTCTTGTGCCTCACAAATCATTCACACCCTCCCCAAGCGGCTTTCTGCTTTCTATTACAGCATCACTCTGGGCTTTGCTCATCTTCATGTCTTCCTTGAATGGCTGTATCTGGAAGTCTTACAAGAGGAAGAGAGATGAAGACGCTATAGCTCAAACCCGCAACTCCAGCTGGTGGCCGGGGGGTCTTTGGAGAAGAGGCAAGTCAGACTTCCTTTCAAACTAAAAAGACTTTATGCCCTGTGATTTGTCATTACAAGATGCCTATAGCTTTAAATGGACCACATGCCTGATAAGAAGGTTTTGAAGACTTGATACAAGAGCAAGATCTACATCCTAGTTCACATGAAGATAATCCCTAGAAATGCTGCACAGAGTCTTTAGAATGGCAGCCCCAGCGAAGCTGTCTGCGTGAAGCCCTGCACGCTACTCTCAGAATCCAGCCCATTTCCATGCACCAGGAGACGCCACTGACACGTTCAGAGGGGAAAGCGCCCCTGCTCTGCATACGTCAGATAATTCCTGGGTTGCCTCAGGCCAAGGAATAAATATAAATAGAAAAGGCCTTGTAAGCTGTACCTACAGTAACAAGCGCAAATTAGATCTGGAAAAGATTTATATCTCTGCAAAATGTTTACTACCAGAATAATTTTCAATGAAACCACAGAAGAGCACTATGTTTAAAAGGCAAAGTAAAAGAAGTAACTCAGCATCTCCTCAGTAGTGCTGTCTGAGAAAATGGCATAACAATTCCCAACATTTACTGCCACATAATGTCATTTTCAGGATAAATAAGATGAAGCATATAAAATACTATGAGTTTCTCGAAACAGAGGCTCTCTATAAATGCAAGGCATTGTTACGATAAGGAATTTGAGAAGTCTCAAATAAAGTGTTACTTTTTATGTAAGCTTTAATAATTAAATCTGTCTTTATGCTGTAAAATCAGAAATTAACTTAACTGAAACAAAGACCGACGATGACAGTGACCTCACTATACGACCGACTGAGGAGTAAGGGCTGAATTCATCTTTTTGGTTCCTCCTAACCACTGTAACTCGAAAAAGTAACACACACACAGCATCAAACACCAACTAACAGTGTCGCACATCTGCACCTCCTTTTTTAGAAAAACCGTCTTGGCAAGTAACTTCTACCCCTACTTGTCAAAACTCATAGAAATTCCCTGATTCTTAGACATGAGACTCCTTATAGGAGCTCAGGCACCTTCCCCTTCCCTGTGGTCACAGTTAGAAAGATCTGGGAGTTTTGTTTTCGACAACTGTTTACTGAAAGCAAGTTCTGCTGGCAAGGTGACTATTATTATGAAAAATGCCATCAGCACCAGCACCGTTCTAAAATTTAATGACAGTAATGAGAATGAGACATGGAAGTATGTGTGCGCCCATGATGACACCAGTGATTAACAGAATATTAAGCAGCTTGAAATAACAAGGAAACTGATGTGTTGTGCTCTTGTAGCTTGTTGTTGAGACTAATTAATAGTTTATGTTATGTAAGATCCCTGCCTTCATTAAAATGATTAGTGCCCAGTACGTGAGAAATATGCTTGAATATACTTCAGAAACTCAGGATCAGCTAACGATTTAGGAAACACACATTTTAAATCAGGTATTCTGAATCTTGGCTGCATACCAGAGTCATCTAGAGAAGCTTTAAGGGTGGGGGAAAAAAACCTGGCATCCAAGTAAATCATCCAGGCATCAATATTTCTAAATCTCCCCCTGTGATCCCAATACGCAGAGGAGTAAGGCTGAGAATCACTGTCCTAAATCAAGACAGAAATAATAGAGTAAGTCGAGATACATGTTAGATGATTATCTTTCACAATAGGTTTTTAAAAACCGTATTAATCAACTTGCCAATTGTCCTCCCCGCCTGAGTAAATTGCTACTGTCCTGCTTTTAACCCTCAAATGGAGATTATCAGTGTAATACAGGCAGTTCCTGAATAGTGACTACCTGACCTATATACGAACAACTGCCCAGACAGGTGCGTCTGCAGTGGTTCCTCTTCTCTCCCAACTGCCTCTGGAGTTCCCCCATCCCCACCCCCGGGAAGGCCACGATCAGCTCCACTTTCTGCAGCTCCTCCCGGAGCCCGTGCTCCCGGCACTGGCTGCACTTGAAGTGAGCAGCAGGAGCAAGACAAGGTTAATGAAGAAGCAAGAAGGAAAACCCATTCCACTTCTGGCCTGCCCTCCCTTCCCCTTCTCCCACCCAGACGGCTGTCTGCTGCCTGTCTGTCTGTCTGTCCTCGATGCTCAGGCCCCAGACTCCTTCTCCTCAAGAATGAATCCGTATCCAGGCACAGGGAAACTGAAGAGCCCCTCCCCCCAGGTGAGGTACGCCATCCCTGTGCAGGCTCTGAGGGCTGCGTTTGTGCCACGCTAAAGTGGAGTGGGATATTTTTCCCCCCTCAAAGTAACCTTGGGTACTAGTGGTTAGGTCTTTGTTTTTGCATAATGAACTATCAACTGATTATACCTGGAAGAAATGCCTTGAACTCTGAGCAACTTCTTAATAGAATCTGAGCTAATTTCTTAACAAAATCTTAGAACCCTAACCTAGTAGTGGTGAAGAGCCTGCTAAGATTCTTCATAAAGACAGTTTACAGTCCTTCAAGGACATGCTACTATATCCTCCTGACACTCCTAGAGTCCTGTCACTAGAACTAGCACAAAACAACCTGACAGATGTAACAACTGAGGTTGAAGGGTTAACAAGATGACAGCTAATGAGAGGGGGGGTGGGGAGGAGGCGGAGGAATGGAGCAAAAGGAAAAAGGACTCATGGACACGGACAACAGTGCGGTGGGTGCTGGGGGAGGGAGGTAGAAGGGAGCTACATGGTAATGGAAACACTACAATAAAGAATACCCCCCCCCCCCCCCACATACACACACAATTCTTGAACGAATCACCTTCTCTGGACAGAGCTAACAGTCCTTACCCAAAGTTGTCATCTGTCTCCAGCTACCTTCTGCCTATAATGGTTTTGAAAACTGTTGATTATCAGGATAAAGTCTGTGTATAAAATAGCTCTGAAGGGGAAAGAGAGCTTACTTAAGAACTCAGTTGACTTATTTATTCATTCCTTGGTTAAAAAGAATCTTTAAAAAAGTACCATTGGAACTTAAAGAACTCAAATTCTTCCTATAAAAAATTTCTTCTAACGTTTTGAAGCACTTTGATGTTATTAGTATTTTTTTCTCTTCCTTTTAAGGAACATACCATTCTAAAACAGCGATAGAAGTGTGACACGAATTTGGGTTTCTCATCTGAAATTCACTCGGGTGCTGCAGCTCCTTGACCGGAGAGTACCGGCGATTCTCCTCGCACCCTTACAAAGCGGCCTGCCAGCAAAGCTGTGAAAGCGTGCGCCCCCCGTCAAGCCTCCCCAATGGTTTCAACCACAGTTCTAACGTGGAGACTGGAAAACAAAGCAGTGCAGTTTTCAAGAGCTAGCCTTGAGTGTGTGACTTCTAGATTACAGAACACATACTATGAAGATGGCAATCTCTGCATGACCCCGAATATCCTAAAACCTAAATAAAAATTCCACTCATTTCAAACCAGTGCTAATACACATTTTCTAGTTAACTAAAGGTATTCAGGAAACTTCTCAAGAGTTGACTGTGGGCTTTTAACTCTACCATCCCGACTCATTGCTGTAAGCTGTTCCCTCCCCCTCCATGGGCGTCCTCAGCTGCGGGGATCTCATTCAAGTCCCAGGCCAAGCCTCCGCACTCTGTGCTTGCCTGACCTCCTCAGCAGACCCTGACCTTGAGGTAGGATCTAGGTCTCAACCTCACAGTTCCTCGTTTCTGGGCTGATGGTTTGCTGGAGCCTGGACTTGACTTTCCTGTGTCCACATCCACATCAGGGGACCTACCTCGCCTGCCCCTGCCTCCCAGCCCCCAAAACCTCACTGGAGCCCCAGGCACTCTTACTCACCCAGGGGCGAAGGCTGTCATTAGCAGAAAACTCCGCAGAGGCAGGGCCCGTGGCTACCCCTTTCACCGCCACATCCCTTGCTCAGCGAGTGCTGCCTGTTGAGTCACAGCAGCGTGTGTGAAGTGTTTACTGAATGAATGTATGAGCCTCCTTAGACAATCTCCCAGCGCTCCCTAAGGGCAATACGAACTCATTTTTTGTCCTGTGTTTCCCCCTAGGGCCATCTAGTGACTTACTACAAAGTTTTAAGCCCAACTATCTACAGAAAAACCTTGCTACAAGCCGCCAGCAACGCCCATCTCCTACTTCTCTCCAGGAAACACATTCTCTGCCTGATCATCCCATTGTTTGACTTGTTTTTAGGTCTTATTCCAGGCGGTTCCCAATTCCTGGAATACCTTACCTGCTGTGAGCTCGCCCCATCAACTCTGCTGCCTTGCAAGACGGAGGCCCTGTAATGCGCTCACACCTACTCCAGTCACGCCGTGGCTCCTCAGCAGTCCGTCCACAGCGCCCCTTTCCAGACTTTCAGGGCCAGTTCCAGATAACGGTGTGCTGCTAGTTCTTGTATCTGACCAAAAACCTTACTCATCCCATGTAACGGACGCCAGACGATTTTAGCTGTTTTCAGAATTTAAGACCCACGTCAAGGACCAAAGTTGTTCATTACTCTAATTATCTATGTAATGTCTCTCTCCCTTACGCTGTTGGCTCCTCTCCCCCCGCACGGCACCTGATACACTCACTGTAGATACACAACCAGTAATCGGTGAGTGGAGGAAAGAATGATCCGAAGACCTTTCTAAAGATTCTTCTTGGAGTCAACAAATACCTGCCTGGCACCACTAGGTGCTGAGAATATAGAGATACATAAGAAAACAAAATATCTTCTTTAAGGAGCTTAAGGTCTAGATGGCAGGGGACTTTAGGAAAGGAAAATGAACTATTATTTATGGTCAGCTATTCTGTAACAGGCATATGTTATCACTTCATTTAAATTTCCCAACAACCAAATTATCATGACATTTTAATCCCCATTTTTAAAGACTAAAAGACTAAAGACTAAGGGTTCTGTGACGTTACGAACTTGCATGATGTTGGTAAGAGGCAGACCAGTCTCTGAACCTAGAACCTACAGACAGCAAAACCTGGGTCCTTCCTTCCAAGCAAGGCATGTCCAACAACTGTCTGGTAAGTGACTACTTTTGAAACTCTGAAGGAGACCACACTCACGTGGATATTTCAGGGCTGGTATGGGTACACCAATTTTTAGCTTTACACCACACTACTCTAGAAATCACATCAGGTGACTACACACCAACTCTCATCTCCCTCAGAAGTCCTCCAAAGACCAGCTCACTTGCTCGAATCCCTACACACACCAAGAAGCAAGGCTTGACTTATCAGAGGTCCGTGACCCCCATTCCGTGCTGATGTTGGGGTGAAGGTATTTTAGTGTGGCAGCTGCCAAGTGCATGTTGGTAGCGCTACAGATGCCTTCAGAGGGGGAGAGTGGATTAAGCAGAAGATAAACAATGGTACATGTGGAACTGGAGGCCTGGAAGCATGAACTAGTGTCACTGAAGTGGCCACCTCCGGGACACACGCCATAAATTACCAAGACATTTTGCCCATTTTTACTAAGGAGAAGAAAATGAAGAATGAAGCCTTTCAAGTTTCATTTCCATGACATTTTAAAGAGACAAAGTTTCATATTATCAAATACACACACACAACACAAAAACACTAGAATCTAGGGACCGTGTTCTCCTTTCCTGAGTTCTGCATTCAGTTCTAAATACATTTTTGAGCAGTGCAGAGTGCTGCTTCATCTATAAAATCGAAAACAACACTGGCTCTACCTTAAAAGGTTGTGAGGATCGAAGCAGATAAACTTAGCATAGGGCCTGGCACATAAAATGTTTAATAACTATCAATGGCAAGTACACAAGCCAGCACTGTGGCAAATCTTAAGGACATAGAGATACACACACATATAGATACGGTCATTTCTGAGAGGGCTTGCTGGCTCCATCTGTGGTAGTGTCGAGATATCACATAATTACATAGAAGACTGTGATAAAAGACATGATGCTCATGTAAAAATTATCATCTATTGTAGAATTTAAATCCTTTTCGAGTGCCTTTGTAAATCATGTTTTTCAGCAGGGAAAAAAATGGGAAAATGGAAATCCAAGATTAGACTTCTATAAAGAGGCTGCCAATAGGAGTAGTGGCCACTGCCAGGTCTGCACATCCTGGCACGACTGGATAACCCATCTCTCTGGGTTGGGCAGGTACTCAGTGAGAGCTATCCCAAGGCAATTTCTCTAACACTGAGGCCCACGTTCTGCCCAAAGGGAGAACGTGCATTTTCTTCTTTCCATTAACCTGCTAGTGAGCACATGGAATACCCAGTGGCTCTCCCACTGCTGCTACAACAGTCAGGACTGTGAGACAGTTTCCCACGTCAGTTCCACCTGGATTACAGATCAACTCTTCCACGCCAGCCAGCCAGCCAGCGTGGGGCCGGGCTGTGAAAAGTGCCCATCTTGCTCTACTAATGAACACATTTTATTTCTTGCATTGAGGGAACTGGTTCTTTGTTAATGACACCTCTTTCCTGGTTGGTTCCACAAGCATTCAGGGGCAGTGTGGCCTCATATGAGTTGTCAGGAAGAGAGATAATTATCCTCTGGTATAATTATGCAGTCAGTACCCACTCACTGTGCGCTGACTCTCCTTTACTTGTAACCTTTTCTGTAACCTCTCAACTTAAGTCAGAGGGGAAGAATGAAACCTAGGTGATAGGTCAGGGAGCAAAGAGTAGGCGGAAGGGCTAGGGGATAATGAAGATGTAAATAAAATATATGCAGCACCTTCCATGTGCTAGACACTGAAGCTATGATACCTTTCTGTTTTATAAATAAACAAAACAAGTCTCAGCAAGCTTCAAGAACTTCATTTTAAACCAGGGTATGTCGGATTCCACAGCCATGATCCTTCTATGTTTTCTCCCCCAAATGAGAAGTTCTTTGGCAAATGAGGATCTTTAGCAAAATGAAGGTGGTATTCCCACAGAATCATGGAAGATAGTAAAAAATATATATATTAGAAAGTTTTTGAAAGTTCTGGTGTTTCACAAGAGGATCAAAAACCTGGAGTGGGGCGATTTAAATACTCTGACATCCAGAGTAGCGTCTTTAGGCCCAGTGTCAGGTGCACCTGGAGAACCACGGCCACGGCCACTCCTTCCAACACTGACAAAGCAGCATGTCCACACCACACAGTGTGAGGCAGCAGGAAGTGACGGGCTGGGATGCCATGGGTGGAAATGCCCCGAGTACATGGGAAGAGTTATGCTCGAAGGGAATGTCCTCCTTGTGAGTAACGTTTATTCGAGGAGGTGGAATCCATTTTCTTTTCGATCTCTCCTGCTTCCTGCTTCTTTCCTCCTAGTAAGTTTGAACAAAAGGGGCCCTAGGAATTGAGACCAGCATCCTCATTTCTCGGATGAAAAATCTGAGACCAACAGAAGTATCTGAAATCACACTTCTTGTTTCAGAAATCAGGTAGGTATGAGTTCTTGTTTTCATTTTTCACCATAAACTGTGGTAGAGAAAGACAGGGTAGACAAAACAAAAAACACGAGAAACCAGAAATTTACTCTGTAGAACTACTTATCTCAAATTTTCCTAACTCCAGGACTGTGTGTTTTGGATCTAGTGGCGCTAAAGATTTGTACTGCGCCATTCACAAGCTGTCGCCTAGGTCATTTCTAAAGCAGCTGGTCGGGCGGAGGGTAAGGACCGTGGGTGGGGTAGAACTCTTCATGCAGGGCTCCCTGCACAGGTCACCTTTTTGGCTATGACCAACCATCCTGCTTTCCCTGGGACTGGGGGGGTTCCTGAGATGTGGGATTTGGGGGCTAAAACCAGAAAGCCTCAGGGAAACTGGGACAAGGTGGTCCCCCAGAGGGACCACATTCTCAACTGAGCTATAGGACCCAGACAGATAAAATGCATTTAGCTGAAAGTTTTAGCTGGTCTGACACCAGCTAAGTGGCAATGAACAGTTCAAGTTTTTAAGAAGCAGGATGAAGGTTAATGACTATAAAGGGCTTTGAACCCTTGGGGAGGAAGGTATTCTCAAAGTAGGAAGTGTTAAGTCCATAAAAGAAACAATATGAGAATGCAGTGGGGCTTTTTCATACCTGACAAGTATGACTAAACCTCTAAGCACTTCCTGTTCCGTCCCATGTTTTTCTGAAATTTGCTTTTCCTTATCGGCCAAGAAGGTAGGGAAAAAAACTGTTCTCTCTTCTTCTCTTACAAATAACAGTAGGGAATTTCACAACCTCCAAAGACTTCTAAAGTTTAGTAAGCTCTTGCTTTCACACAGAAATATTGGAAAACAAATGGCACTCATTTTTCTCCATAAGCACCCTAAATTCTGGCTAAGGAAACAACCCACTCATTCAGCCATCTAGTCGTATTTTGTATCAAAAATCTTTTTTGTTGTGAAACACTGTGCTAGGTGCTGGCAATACAATACTAAATAAGAAGAAAATGTTTTTATTTCATAAAGACCAAAAGCTGCCTTTTTAGATTTATTCATGAGTCTTCTTACTGCTGTGGAGGAAGACAGCCACTTCTAACATAAAACTTCATCACTAAGTGATTTCGCCCCAGCAGCACTTCCCATTCAAAAACAGCAGTGCCACAAAAAGTGGTTTCACTTTCACCATTTCTGGGTCACCAAATACACTGCAGGCTCTCGGCCTAGAATGGGGGAGAAAGGATGGGAGCCAAGGAGGGGGTTACACCAGGGCACATGTGAATGGGTTCCCTCACTCACAAGAACACCTTAAAGCTGCCCTGTATACACACAAATTTGTGGACGACATTCTCTCACTTTTTCTGATTTTCTGGAAGTATGATTTCAGCAATATAAAGTAATATTCTAGGGAAGGGCAAATGGCAGCCCACTAAGGGGCCAAGGGAAAGGCTTTCTCTCTTTATACCTCCACCCTAAAGGGTTGATTGTTGTACCCTCAACAAAAAAGGAAAATCAAAAGCAAGCTCACAAATCCACCCGCATTCTGCAGTGGACAGAGCTACCAACACCGTTCTCTGCACCTGCAGAATGAAGTCTATAGAGGACTGAGATGACAGGGTGATAGGACGGCAGGGCAGGAATAATTGTCACATGTCCACCCAGCAACATGGCCAGTTCAGATAATGCCACCTCACCAAAGAATCCACAGTCACTGAACTCAGCTCGCCTCCTGGGCTGCCATGGACCTTCTGTCCTTGGTTGGAACTCTGGGTCCTGCCTGCATGCAGGCCTCCTGGGAGCTCCCTGGGCTTCAGTGACTCTCACCTTTGTGCACATTACAATTGGCTTCTTTGAGCTTGGCAATCCCAGGCCAGGAGCCTTATTGGACTTCCTCTGTTGATACAAGACTTGTCAAGCAGGTTATGCTGCTTTTCTGCCACTTTTATTTCCAACACTTCTAAAATCCCAAGATATCAGGAAGCAAATGAAGAATAGAGTTTTCTCACCACAATCCCAAAGTTGTACAAAGGCTTGCACAGACCACAGGCTTTGCTGAAGACTTGTTGCTGTCCTCTTAAATGGTGGACTATGTTTTTAAAGATTGTAAGGGAAGAGCTGTCAAAGGTAGGGTCAAAGTCAAATGCACTGTGTTTCTATCATTACTGCTGGCCTCTTTCCAGAGTGAGTAAAATGCACTCCTTGAAGTTGGCAGCAAATCCTATGGTTGTATCAATAATAATTTTCACTTGCACAGAAAAATCCCTCAGTAGCACACGGATGTTCATAAACTTTCCTCTCTATTTTACAGATCTAGAAAAAGTGGTGGAAAGAAATCAAATACCTTTGTGAATCAGCAAAAAAAAAAAAGAGAGAGAGAGAGAGAAAACCTAGGATAGAACCCAGGACAGCCAGTCTTCCTTGCTTTAACCCACATATTTGGCACACCACAGAGAAAATGGTTATTTTTTCACTACAAAAGAGATGACCTTCAATTTTAGACATGTAAGTTAAAAAAATAAAATAAAATCACCAGTTATTTTGTGGAGAGAAGTCACAAAACAGTAGGCCCTGGGCACAGTTCTTTCAAGAGGTCAAGATGGTATCTAACCAAGGTCAAGACTGTCTGAAACCAAGAGTTCAAAGGCCACTATCTTCTCCACGGTATGAGTCAGTCATACTGAGATTGCCTCAGGGTTAAGGAGGGAATCTTCAAAATGCCAGCAGTAACATCAATAGGACTGGGAAACTGGCTACTCCTGTCACATCTCCTTCTCCACTCTCAGTACTGTGGGTGGCCCAAGGAGCAACCCTCTCAAAGCCTCCGAGAGGCCACTATGAGGAATGAACCCACACCTACCCCTGCACATGCAACACGACTCCCACCTGTTCCAAGATGGCTGCTCACAGCTCTAGGGACCTTGAGAAAGATTCTTCAGTTAGAGGCACGAGGCCTTTGAACAGCTCTCCGATCCTGATGCTCCCGCACACAGGAGCATACTTACAAGAACACCCAGAGATCAGATAAAATCCTGAAAACATGGGCAAAGTTCAACCGACAGCTGCCCCTTCTAGGCCATGAATTGGCACACCTGGCCATTTGGCAACTGTTCCTTCCTTTAGCAGATCTTACCTGCCAGAGCAGGAAACAGTGATAAGGCTAAAGCTGCCATGGTTTCTCACACTTAAGCAGACTCAGTTCAGAAACAGAGCCTTCAACTGTTGCAGATCAGTTCAGTGGCATGCCACAGGGCCACCAAAAATAACACAGAGAATGTATGTCACAGTGTTTTGTAAACTCCAAGGCCTACATACGATATTCCATATTATTATTTTCATATTAAATAATGTTAAATGTAGAATATTAAATTGTGAGTACACATCGATAACAACTGTGGAACAACTCTGTGGGCATACTGGATAGACTTGAAGAAGTCAGGTACAGGTAGTTGGTTACTATGTAAAAAAGTTTCAAGTTTAAAATTTTTAAAGTGGTTTAAGCATTTCATAAACAATAATAAGTCTAAATAGTACCCTTTGACTCTAAATATCTATGATCCAATTTGAGAGTGAAACTAGTGTCGTAATTAACCTTGAACGGGACCTCCAGGTGGCCTCGAGGCGGTCCCCATCTTCTCCATCACCCACAGCAAAGTAAAAGAATCTGATTTTTTTAAGGTGTATGTAGACTGTTCTCTTTGTGAGACATACTAGTGCTTGCTTGTGTATAATCTACCCCTAATTTACTCCTCTGTGCTAAACAAATTCCAGCTTGAAAGAGGAACGGACAGGCAACAAAAGCCTTTACAGAAGCCCCATGTACTGAATTACAGATCCTCAAATCTCAGACCTGGAAACAGAGCCACTTTCTCCGGCCAGGGTCAGCTCCTGCGGAGCAGTCAAAGGGCACTTGGGCCCTGGCTGGTGTGGCTCAGTGGACTGAGTGCTGGCCTGTGGACCAAAGGGTCGCCGATTCGATTCCCAGTCAGGACACATCACATGCCTGGGTTGCAGGCCAGATCCCCGGTAGGAGGCATGTGAGAGGCAACCACACACATTGATGTTTCTCTCCCTCTCTTTCTCCCTCCCTTCCCCTCTGTCTAAAAATAAATAAATCTTTTAAAAAAAGTGTGGTGGGGGGGCAGGTACTTGGTCGTGGCACCCTGCACGCACCTGCGGACCACAAAGCCCTGAAGTTTCTTTCCCACGCGTGGGATGCAGCCTGTACAGAACCTGTCCTGTATTGCTTTCTTTACTTTTCGTAACAGTGTGAATCAGGTTCATTCAACACACTTTTATTCAAACCTCTTGAATGGAATATCAGCTCCGACTACGCTTGAGGCCATATTTTCTCAGGTCCTCTTATTTCTTATTTTCTGAGTCTTTCTTTAGGATCAGTATTCCTCCCAAGTGACTTCAGAGTGACCCAGATGAGGGAGACGAGGACCAAAGCGATGTAGAAGGATCGAAGGGAACACGAACATTGCAATGGAACAGGAAGCTCCCAGGTACACTGCCACGGTGAGGGAGATGGCCCTAGAAGATGGTTTTTACATCTGTGTCACAAAAGCTAGTTCTGTGAAGGATGCAGTTGGCTTGTGCGTGGGTACCAACAGCCTCCATAGCCTATGGGGTCTATAAGGTTCCTCCTGCGCCGCTTTCTCCATTGGGGGAGTTGGACTAACTCCACATTCAACGGCTTGTCATCTGCAATGGTGTTTAGATATATATACAAGGGCAGGCTACCTCCTCAAAGCTACAAGGCACGGCCATTGCGTACTGGTGTCGTTCCCCCTCACCCACCCACAGTTCACCTGCCCTTCACAGTATAATAATGTCTCTTCCATGACCACAAGTTCAAATCTTGGCATTGACATTGACTAGCTGTGCAATTTTGCACAAGTGGTCTGGTCCCTGCATCTCAGTTTCCTCGTCTGGAAACTGGAGATAAAGACACTTACCTTGAAAGGCTGTGCAGACTAAATGAGGTCGTGTGTCTGTGTGTCTAAGGCTCCTACTGCTGTATTAAACACGGTACGCTTCTTCCTCTCTCTCACTTAAGAACTCATACACGTAATCCTGAACGGATTTGTACCTTTTAATTACTTTGTTTTTATATAGTACCTAAGTTGTGAAGAATTATGTTGCTTTAATGTCTTCTGTCCACTGAGCTGTGCACAAAGTGGGTGCCCAATATGACAACTGCGGTCTAGGACACTGAACAAGGGCATTGTTTCCTCCACATCCAATAATATCTGCTGATGTTTCCTGAGGAAATGACTGTGAATTCTGGATACAGCTGATCTCCCCTCTGCCCCTTTGCCTCTTCATGTCCCTTCTTCCAAACAAATCCCTCCACCATTTGGAATGCCCCGAAGAACTCCCATAAGCCAAGTTATCCATTCATCTGATCACTTCTTGAGTACGTCAGCATTTCCTGAGTCCACACTATGTACTGACAAGAGGAACTGTGGGTCCACAGTTGGACACAGAAATGGTACGACGTGACTCTCATTTACCCTTGTGGCACCTGGAGGACGTCAGATGGAAAGGCAATAAATTATGAAAATAATACAACAAATCAGATGCTAAGAGAAGATGCTTCCATCAGTCCTGTGGGGCAAAATGGAAGAAATCTTAATTCGGCTGGAGAACACTATACTGAAATTTTAAATATATATTGCCTTTGAGACAGACCTTTAATATATTTACTTTGTTGAAATAGTAGGTAAAAGAGAAACCCCATCCTGGTCTGTTACAAAATAGGTCAACACTTAAGTCAAACGCCACTGGAAAGACACTCTCAGGACTGCCAAGTCTTTGTCAGTACCTTTTCTCATGTGAAGCCATGTACACTGCAATACAAAAGAATTTTCCTGCAACTCAAACTTGGAATTCTGACCAATCCATTCACACATATTCATAGCATGACATGTAAGTGTTTAGCACCAGATGAGGTGTTGAGTGAAAAAAAGAAAGAAAGAAAGAAATACAAGTCTTAAAATCTCCTTGCCAATTCCTGGCAGAGAATGAATGGGTCCTGGAGAAAATGTGCCCTGACCCAAGGTGAACCTGAGAGGGAAAATGGGCAGAAAAGTGGGGTGGTAGCCATTTCATGACAGAAATACATGGTCACAGAACTCCAGTCTTCCCAAGTGGGAAGTGGGAGAACCTAAGGGCAGGAGGCTAGGACCTGTCTGTGCGGACACCGGAGCAGCTCTAGCCCAGACCCTGGTGTCAGGCCATAAGGAAGGCCTCCCTAAGCAGCTCCATGCTAGCACAGAGCCATTGGTCAGAAATGGTCTGGGAAGCCTGCAAGGGTCTCATGGGCGAACCACACAGCCAGACAAGCCCCATCTGGTACATATTTACACAAACACCCTGATGAACAGTCTTAACATTTTTCCAAGTTAACACTTTATTCCAAAGACTTATCGTTATCTCTGAGTCCCCCCTCTCCCCAAATCTTTCTTCTTGTCACCAGCTCGACCCTCTCCACTGACACAAAGAATGGAAGTAAAAGCTTCCTGAAGGTTAGGTCTTGTCTATATTTATATCTTATTCCTCACGTCACTAGAACCAAGAGAGTACCTGGAATAGAGCAGACCCTTGATCGATGTTTATGTAAGACCCAGTCATGGGGAAAGCAGAGAAATAATGCAAAAGCAGACCCTTGAAATGGATCACAGAGTTTACAGATTTGCCCCCGAGTATAAATTCTCCTGGTCCGGCGGATTCAAATCTAGTTCTCATGACTGGCTCCAAACGCTAAAGATCCAGAAACATGCCTTGCATGGAAGGAAACTTCCTCTACAGCTCTCAGGACACACCCCCTCTCTAGGCCTGCTAAGAAGGCTATACACAGAAACCTTAAACCCTGACGTAAGCCCTGGCCACATCGACTGTGCAAAACCAGCTCCTATCAGGACCTGTCGGAGAGAAACCCAAGCTGCAGGAGTAACTTGAGACTCAGGCAGCTGACCTGCTTGCTATCTGGAGGCAGTCACAGTTTAGTTGTGAATTTAAACCAACTGTAACTGGGCGACACCTGACAACCAACTTCCCTGTAAAGACTGACAGTTGGGTGAACTGCCACACACACAGCATCCCTTCAGTTGGGGGTGAGGAGGCAGGGAGCCAACCCTGCTGGATCAGGGTGCACAGGCTGGCTGTGGATGGCCTGCTCTCCCTCCGGGAGCCCTCAGGGGTACAGGGTCTACCCTCCCCAGCCCAGGGTACCACATGCTTCCTTGAGACTTGAAAGGCAACCTGGACTTATCCCAAGAGTACAAAACATTCTGACAGGTAGTCCATGTGAAACAAAAGCTTTCTACATGGCTGGTGATCTCACTTTTGTTTTGGTATGTATGTGCCCACAGTTGGGAGAAGAAAGAACAGAGGCTAAACTCACCGATGTGCCCATCAAGGAGAAGGCAGAACAGGACGAAGAACCAGAGGGAGCCCTGATGGATGGATCCAGTTTGATTTGTGAGGATGACAGGACTCCTGCGCTAAACAGTCCCCAAACTCCAACTGCATGCCTGGTCCCACGCTGGGACACAGGCATCAAGAAGACAAGGGATAGTCCTTAGAGAGTTCATACTCTTGAAGGTCACACTTCATGACAGCAAATGTGTATTTTCTTTTTTACTTAGGATTTGATTCATTTTGTTACAATATGAAGAGCAAGACAAATGGAAGGTAGGCAGAAGGGAAAGGGATGATAGAAGAAAGAGGAAGGAAGAAGGCAGGAAGCTAGAGAGGAAGGAGAGAAGGCTGTGGGTCTTAAATGTGGTAATCCTCACAGTGCTCAGTTACGTCTTCCGGCACACCGTGCTCAGTGAGTACCAGCCATTATACTCGTTGTTGTAGGGAGCCCATACCCGTGCCATGCTAGTCCATACTGAATACTCATGATACAGCAGGCAATATTCTAAGGGCTTATCATGTATTCATTCATTGAATGCTCACAACCCTGTGAGATATCTGTATTCCCATTTTACAAGGGAGAAAACGTGGACATGAAGAGATTACCTAACCCGTAACCACCCAGTCGCACAACTATCAGGTGAGAGATCTGGGATTCAGACTCAGGCTGTCTGATTTCGGAGCTCATCTTCTTATCTAATACACCAGTGGTTCTCAAGGTGTGGCCACTGGGACCTGGGAACTTTTGAGGTTTGCAAATTATTGGTCCCAACCCAGGCCTACTAAATCAGAAACTCTAGGGGAAGGGCCCAGCACACTGCTTGTGAAAACCTTCTAGGTGATTCTGCTGAACACTAAAACCTCGCCCTCAATGTGATTGGCCCGCTTGGCAACGGGTCGTCCATTTCTCTCAGTTCAGGAGGGGGCCTTGCGTTGAGGCGTGGGAGAGCAAACTCAATTCTCCGGACTTCCAGAGAAGTCGATTTGGCTTCTCTGACTTGGTACTCTGGCATAAGGAGGCTAGAAGGGGGTGAGAATCCTTGTGTATTCTTAGAATAGTTTTAACTCCTTCATTGCTTCCAAATCCATAAAATGTGGTGTCCTAAAACACCTACCACTAGAGTAAAAACGAAACTTGAAAAGGAAAGCTTTACTTCTGACGTGTTCATTTAGCTTCTGACAACGCACTGCAGGAGAAGCTGTATGCTATTTCTACTGGAGTTAATTATTCAAACCCGTTACCCAGTTTGTGAATTGTCTAAACCTTTGGCTTCTCCCCTTTTGGCCACTTCACTGTTCATTAGCACCTTGACTGAGGATAGGCAGGGGAGAAGAAAAGGTGAGGAAGCTCAAATCAGTCAATTTTTCTCCTTGTTAGCGGTTCTGGTAGACTTGGTGGGAAAAGAATTGTTATTGGCTAAAATGAGACACTGGGAGACACTATGGTTTTCAATTCTCGATGCTCTCCCTGCCCCTAATTATCACATAGAGTCAAGCCAGCCTAATTTCCAGGGTCAGCCCAGTCTACAAGTGGACACAGCATAACGTTCAGATACAAGACTCAATACAGAGGTAACCTATGATACTTCTTATATTAAACCTCTTAAAAATGCCGAGGTCAGGGGTTATTCTGATCACAGTGAAAAGATGCAGGAAAGTGATCACATCTCTGTGGACCCCATTTTAACAGGTGACTCTTCCCACCATTCCAACTTTCTGTGACCTGAATATGGGTAGCTTTACTTACTCTCATAAGAAAAATAAGAAACCTAACATTAGTTAGGTAACTACTATATTCTAGGGTGCCAGACTCCCTGCTGGATGGATGATCTTACAAACATTATCTTGCTTATTTCTAAAATATCTTGGCAATAAACTTTTATCGTGATTTTAAAGGGAAACTGAGGTTTAGAGAATTTAAGTCCCAGAGTTAGTAAGTACCAGAGAGCTAAGATTTGAACACAGAGCTGTCTTCCCCCGCCCAACTCACCCCCCAAAACCTATGCTCTTTCCACTCCACCACTCAGACTCGCTGCTAGGATTTCTTACTTCAAGCCAAACTCCAACTGTGACAGAGCTCTCAGTTTGGGGGATGACTGTGCTAACTGCCTTCTATGACATTTAAACATGCAGGCTGTACCCGAACATGCTAATAGCATCCTCAGAAGCCCCCTGTAACACCTTCAGATACCTACTCTTTGGCCTGCTATCAGCACTATTACAAATAACCACCAGCTTCTATCCCTTTGCTAATCTGTACAAACTGCAACTAGTCAAGTCCATGGCTTCTGATCAGCGGGAGATCAGACAGGGTGGGAGAGGAGGTCTTCACTTCCCCTTGACTCAGAGCCAGCGAGCGTACCGGGAAGTGTACGCAGCAGCAGCCCGTGCCCTCAGTGTTGCCACATGACCACTTCCTACTTCAGTGAGGGAAGTAGCCGAATGGTCTAGTGTGAAGGCGGAAGGAAGAAAGGGGGAAGTGATTCTGTTGACAGTCTTAATCCCCATAGTCCATTCCCCTGTTTCTGTCCCTGCCCCTTTTCCAAGCCCCACCCTTGCTGGGTTTTAGTGCCTGGACTTGCCTTTCTCCCTCTCAAGCCTCACTGGCCACACTGCTTGCTCCCTGTGATTCTGCCCCAGCTCCCCAAAGAAGCCACCCACAGCACCTCAAGTCTCTCACTGTGGCAAACACCAAGGCCTCTCCGTGCTGGCTAAAGATAAACTCAGGTTCATGCAGTGTCCTGTAAAATGACAAGCGGGCTGGCTTCGTTATTTGTCAGCCAGGCCTTCCCTGCCAACCCCAGTAAGTGAAAAATGGGCTGGTGTGACTTGATCTCAGTGCAGGAAACACACCCACAGCTTGTCCTTCAGGAAAGGTAAATTTCTGCACTCTCCTGTCCACAGGACTTACTGTCTCTATCACATCGTAGACCTGGAAGAACCGTACCTCTCGTGGGTTTAGGGCTTGTTGATATTTTTAGTGGGCATTACATTGTCCAATGAGATCATAAAATAACTTGGAGCAAGGGCCATATTTCTGGACCAAAGAACCCCAATGTGATGCTAGATACTCACGTGGGGCCTCCTAACTGGAGATGCAGGCCTCCTGCCCAGAGCCAATGGATCCCAGACTCCAGTAACCTGGCTGCCTGCGGCCCAGGCTTCAGCTTCCTCTCCCTGTGGGCTCCCTCACAGCACGGGTAACTCCAACACCCCTTATTTAAATTTGACCTGCTTCCCGTTCGGGAGATGCCAGAGAAACCACACTGACTGCCCAGCCAGACTGGATGAAACACTAACCAAATGCATTCTGCACAGCCTCAACAACTCCAAAAGAGAACAGAGAAGCCCAGACCCTGGGCAGTTCCCGTCTGAATGGATCTTTCTGAATCACAGGTCAGGGACGTGTCAAAGGCCTTCACAGAGACAGAGCTGGAGAGTCACAGAACCCTAAAACTGACTCCTATTTTTCCAAAATACAGTCCTGAGCATTAGACTGACACTGTGTGTGACCTGTGCAGCGGCCCTGTGCTTGTCTGAGCTTGCCTATGCTTGTTTTAATGCTGTGCTGTGGCTCTCTGGAAATTCTTCATAATTTTTGAACGAGTGGACTTGCATTTTCATTTTGCACTGGG